>JBBPKN010000855.1:0-26784 GCA_038089275.1 Pulveroboletus cf. rosaemariae | reverse complement strand
TTGCAACTTAAGTGGATATCTCAGATGTGTTACCTTTATCATTTACTGGGATTTGGTGATCAGCTAAAGCTAAACCACTTTCTTCTTTTGCATGCAGGTCAGATGCATTGAATATAATGCAGTTTGTTTCTGGTATATTTTGTTACAGTTTTCACATCTTTAGCCTCTTCTTTTATTCTGATTACTTCTATATTGGTGTTTATCTTACTATAGTTGTTGTGGGTTGTTTACCATAGATATAATAAAATTTCCAGGTGTCTCAAGTTCTTAAACTTGAGCACTTGTGATATTTACCTTCTTTGGTGTGGTATCACTCCAAGTTAGCTCCCTTGGTCTGTAAGACATTATTTCAAGTCCCTTTTCTCTCTACTTGCCTGGATTTGGGTTGATTTCCCAGTTTCTCCTTTGATCCAGTTTCTCTTTGATTGACATTCATCAAAGTTATAACATATTTTTCTCATCAAAAATAACATTGCATGACTCAATAATCTAATTATTTTGATACTCCATGCAGACAAAGGCTTTACAGTTCAATGCAAAGCCCAGGAAAATGCATTCAATTAACTTGGGATCAAGTTTGTGATGTTTTTCATCTGGTACATAAACATGTGCCTTGCAGCTAAAAATGTGAATGTATCCAACTAACAGTTTATTGCCAGTATGTTAAAACTTTATCCCAATAGAAGAAGACTGTTAAAACCTATACAAGGACAGGTATACTTTTAACCAGTTCCTTGCTAAATGAAACCCTTGATGCTAAAGGAAGGTCATAACTCTGAAGGGCTTCAGAGGGCTCTGGGGGAATCTAGGAAGGGTTTCAATGGTCAAACAGGACTTGGCTTCACCTTATGTGGTGCACCCTTGCACTTTCCAGTGTTCTGATTTACATAGATGTTGGAGGTGGGTAAGAAGGCTGTCTCTATGCACAACAGGAGGGACAGGCAGGACAAGGAGAGTCAAGCCTAGTCATGGAGGTGAGATCTTGCAACTCCTTCAAGGATATCACTTGGCCTTGGAGGTACTCCAGAGTAACCTGAAGGGTCAGAGTAAGCCTGAGGCCTTGAGCAGAGTGAGGATAAAGACAAGGGGGTGTTTGTTGTTTTTGTTAATATTTGTACTGAGGTACAAGATACAAAACTACAGTACTTATACCTTAGAGAGGCAGAACTATCTAGGAGTGTAATGAAGTGAGACAAGTGCAAACTCAGAAGCAAAGCAGATGTCTAAATATCTAAGAAACAAATGGAGATGTCAGAAAAGACAATGTCCAATCATGTCAGACTGAAATTGAAGGATGATAGAATGAAACAGGGGGAAGCAAGGAACAGGAACAGAACAGAAATAGGAACAATGATGATAATGGTAACTGAGACCAGGAATGGTAACAGAGTTATACTGGAATGGTCCAGAGATGACAAAGGGGAACTAGGGTAGTACTTAACTGGAGCAGAGATAGACTAGAAACAGAATGGGGTAGAGTGGGAGTGGAAGCCCAGGGGAGCATATAATGCTGAGGGGTGGAAAGCATACATGCATAGCTGGGGAAGACTGGAATGGTGATGGAGGGCCAGAGTTGCCTGGAGGGGAGTCAGAGGGCTAGAGTGGCTTACTAGGTGTGAAGACCAATTGTAAGCCAGGTTGGGATGGGGTTGAAATTGAGTCAGAGGTCCAGAATATAACACAGTGAAGGCCTCATGCAGGATTAGATTGCCCTTGAGTGCATGCATTGGGAGATGATTTAGAAAGTACATTATGTATAGTATGGCATCTGACTAGTAGTGATTTGGTAACCATGCATTACTCAGCATGGTATGGGCTACTTCCACTATGGTGCAGTTTATGTGCTCTGCCACTCTATTCTTCTAAGGTGTGTAGGCATTTGTTATTTTATAATGCATTCCCTTGTTCTTTAGATATGCCTGGAAGTCCCTTGACAGATATTCTCTGCCTCCATTGATGCAAAAGAGATTTGCATACTTATTAGTTTCAACTTTTATCTGATGCAAGTATTTCTTTGTTAAGGTAAGGGCTTTAGCTTTGATTTTCATTAGCTTGACTACTAATTAATGTAAGTAGCTGTTAATGAAGGTAATGAAGTAGCAGTGTCTAGTGTGAGATATTGTCTCCATTGATCCACAAATATCTGAGTATGTCTGGTGAAGGTAATTCTGTGCCTGATTTGACAGAGATAATAGCATAATGCTGCTTTCTATCAAGGCAAGGTTTACAACAATTAGTATGTCACTTCTACCCATTAATGTTAATGTCCAGTCCTGTAGTCATATTCTTCTGATACAACTTAAGAACTGTGTTGGGGTGCATGTGGCCAAATCTACAGTGCCAGGTGTTAAGGTTGGCCTTGGATACTTTAAAGCAAGATACATAAGTGGATGGGGATAATTTGGGTCAAGGAAATGTAATGGAGAGTTTATAATATGGACTCTTTGGTCCTCAATGCAGTGAAGTGCCTTAAGTACATAAAGTAAGTTATGTTTGTGTTCTATATCAACTGTCTAATCTCTGTCCTTGATATAGTAGAATATATTATTGAAAATTACTTGTATTTCATGCTTAGATAGTGAAGTACAACTCTATGCACTAACTGCTGAGGCTTTTGAAAGGGAGAAAGGACTCTTGTCAATGAGGCCTTGATCTAACTCTAATTCTTCTTTGGTAGAGATTGAACTTCTGCTATTGAAAGGGCTTTTGAACTAGTGGCCCCTAACTAGATAAGAAAAAAGAGTAATGAGCCTTTGCAAGAATATAAAAGAATAAACCTTACCCAGGCCTTAGAGGAAACTCCAAGGTATCACTTGTGAAAGCACAAAAGGTATTGTGCATGATTTGTGAAAGGCTAGGCCTCAGATGTGAATACTAAACCAGGGCTTAAGTAACTAAGACTGGAAAGTATTATAGTTCGCAAATTTTCACTTTTCAATCACATGACTTTATCTTATCTAACCACATGGTTATCTAATCTTTTATCTTATCTAGGCATGTGATGGGTCACATGACTGGTCTAGACCCAGGGCATAGGGTTAGCCTCATGCCTTCAGCCTGTTGTTCATTTCTGTTTCCCTTTCATTTTAGAAGCATTGCTCCTTTTCAGCCATTGGCTATTCTCACGATGTCTTCTCTTCTTTTTGATGGTGCCTCAGGGTCCATGTGCATTTCCATGTAGTATAAATACTGTAGCCTTAGGATGACTCAAGCCCCAGTCTTGAGCATTTGTATCTCTTAGTGCAAGTGGCCTTACTAGGGCTCTTTTCTATATCATCTACTTTGCTCTCATCACATCAACATTGACACCATTAAGCCCTTGATTAGGGTTACCACTACTCATTGACAACACTGAAATTGCAGAATGCAACACTTGCTCAAGACTATCAATACTAGTTAAGGGTGTTGTTATCAGAAAATGTTTCATGAAGAAAGAGTATTCCTGGGGACACAAGAGTCAGTTGAAAGAGTTTATTTTTGAAGCAGTACTAGGTTTCAAGGATGACAATTTTGGAAGACAATCCTTCCAAAAAAGATTTGATGTGTTCAACAAACAAACTAGGAAGGACTTTGTGGAGAAAAGAGGGAGAGATAGAAAAGTTGCAACTACAAATAGGCTCAAATCTCTTCGACCCTCTTCTGCACTAAAAACTGTATCCCAACTTCTGAAAACCATAGCCCAACCTGTCAAACTTCGATTCATATGCAAGCTCATTAAATGAACCAGAGTTAACCAAGCTCAGTTCAATCCTCTTGCATCAACCAACCATTCCAGAACTGGCACCTCAGCCAAGGTACACACCCCCTACCAATGCCCCCAGCACCCCTTCCAGCATTCGATCCCTACTACAACTGGGATGAATATGAGTTTGGATCTTTCAGATATAATCTGGTTACTGACTGAAGAACTTACAAGGATGGGAGGACAGAAGAAGATTGTGGACCCTGGTAAATGGAATAGGGATAAGAAAAAATGGAGAAAGTGGTTTGTGTCTTTGCAGATTTGGGTAAATGAACAATAATGGAGAAGTAACAAGGAATTGACAGCAGCAGTGCTGTCAAGATTGGAAGAAAGAGCAGAAGGCTTTGCACAGCTGATGCTTGAAAGGTTTAGAGATGGGAAAGAAGAGTATAGATTGATAGCGGATGGAAGCAGGGAGAAAGTGAGACTGGCATCATGGCCAGATTTCGAAGGAATTGCATTGAAGTTGCACAATTACTTTTATATCAATGAACTCACTCACAAGTCATTAAAGAAACTAGAAGAACTCCAACATACTTTATCCATTGATGAGTATCTTCAAGATTTTGAGATACTCTGTTGGGAATTGAACATTAGCAACAACCATGTGTTGAAGCTAATGAGGGAACAAATTCAATATTGTGTTTATCAACAGGCATGTATGCAAGGTATCAAGGAGGATTATAGTCTCTTTGTAGAACAATGCAGAGGAATTGGGAGGTTATTCAAAAGAATGAATATAGAAAGGCCAGCTCCTCGTTTTACTCCACAATACCAAGCACCACGATATCCCCAGAACAATCAATACCAACCCCCATACACTTCTCTGCAGCCCAATCAACCTCAGTTCACAACAGTTGATACATAACCAGGGCAAGGAGCACCAATGGAAATAGATTGTCAAGCGGTGATGCAAGTCTGCACTTGCTTCAAATGCAGTAAACCAGGTCACATGGCCAAAGATTGTAGGGGAGTATTTAACCCTGCAGTGCCTAGACCATCAAACAATTTTGGGAAAGGACCCCAGCCTCAGGGACAGCAGAGGCAACAAGAAGGACAGGTGCAGTTTGTGCAGCCTGTCAAGTTTTCAGAGTTTTCACCATCAGATGGAAATGGTTGGCAAACAGTGAAACTGGTTGCCCTTGGATTGGTGTATAATATGGCAGATGCTGCCAGGTTTCAGGAAATTCCTGCAGCATCATGGGGAAGTATGGAGGAGGCCTGAGCATATTTTCAGAATGTTTTTGATATGGAACAAAACAAAAAGAAGCATTGGGAAAAGTTTAAGGGAGTCTATTAGGCTAGAAATGGATCTCCCAGTATGCAATTCAGTTTCTTCTTTCTTTTCTTCTTTCAATATTCATACAATGAAATGAAATAAAAGAATTCCTTCTGTGACAGTGTCTTGATTGAGTGTGGCCCCAGATATAGGGTGCTTAATTCCATCTAATAATATTAACAGATATTTGTTTGCAATAGGAAGTGAAGAACGAAAAGATCTAGCCAAGTTATTTAATAGAAAGGAAAGAGACAAACTAGGTGTAAGTGTAAAGATTGATGGGGAAGTAAGGGGAAGAAATGGTTTGAAAATGGAATCGTGTGAACTAACCTTTGCAATAGTGGATTCTGGAGCATCAGTAACATTCATTGATCAAAAATTCATGTGGAAACATGGTTTGTATGAAAAAAATATGCCAAAACCACTAACTGTATATAATGCTGACAGAACAGAAGGAAATATTGGAAAAATTGCTCACTATGTTATTATTTATATAGCCATCAAAGGAAAAAATGGAAAATGGCATAGGGAACATATTAATGCTTACATTTCTTCATTAGAAACTTTAGATCTTCTCATAGGATACAATTGATTTGCACACCACAATCCAGAAATAAATTGGATAAAGAAGACCATTGATTTTCCTAGATGTTCCACAGACTGTGATATACATCTTATATCATGAAGAGTCACTGAAGAAGAAACATCCCAACTAAAGAAAGAAATACCAAAGGAGTTATGGGAATTTGTTCCTGTATTTTTGCAACATGAATCGAAATGCATGCCCACCAGAAAGCCTTGGGATCATGCAGTGGAGTTAAAAGAGAACTTCATATCAAAGAAAGGTCATATCATTCCTCTTTCAAATGAAGAAATGAAGGAAGTATGCAAATTTGTTGACAAGGAGATGAAAAAAGGGTATATCAGATCCTCCAAGTCACTGCAAACATTACCCATTTTCTTTATCAGCAAGAAAGATGGTGGGAAAAGAATGGTAATCAATTATAGGTATCTTAATGATTTTACCATTAAAAACAATTATCTGTTACCATTGATATCAACACTAATTGACAGACTAAATGGAGCTGATATGTTTACCACCTTAGATCTTAGGTGGGGATATAATAACATTTGTATCAAAAAAGGTGACAAATGGAAAGGAGCATTTACAATGCCTATCGGGGCTTTTGAGCCTTTGATAATGTATTTTGGGATGTGCAATTCCCCAAGTACATTTCAAGCAATGGTTAATGATATCTTTCACAACATGTGGGAGCATGTGGTCATTTATATTGACAATATTATGATCTTTACAAAGGACAAAAATCAAAACCAACACTTGAAAATAGTTGCTGAAGTTTTGGGTCATCTTTATGACCATGACCTATTTCTCAAACTGTCAAAATGTCACTTTGCCCAAGAACAAGTTGATTACTTGGGAATGGTTGTATCTAAAAAGGGGGTACAGATGCAACTTAACAAGACTAGTACTGTTCGAAATTGGCCCTTACCAAGAACTGTTAAACAAGTCCAGGCTTTTTTAGGATTAGCAAATTATTATCGAAGATTTGTTCCTAACTTCACTAATATTGCAAGGCCCCTTAATTCACTCACAAGAAAAGATATCACATTTGAATGGACATCAGCTTGCATGTCAGCCTTTGTTTGTCTTAAAGAAATCCTCACATCTGATCCCCTCTTGTGTTATCCTGATTTCTCTAAACCCATATGACTTGAAACAGATGCTTCAGATGTTGCCATTGGAGCAGTTTTATCTTATTAACAAGAAGATGGTCTCTGGAAACTGGCAGCTTATATTTCGCATTCTTTGGATCCTGCTGAATTGAATTATCCCATTTATGACAAAGAACTTCTGGCAGTCATTCATGCTTTACACAATTGGTGGCACTATTTAATAGGACAAGACTCCTTTGAGATCTGAACAGATCACAAAAACCTGGAGTATTGGAAAAGACCACAAGATTTATCTCCATGGCAAGCTAGGTGGCAGGCCACATTGGCTGAATATAACTTCAAGATGTGCTATAAACTGGGTTCCACTAATGGAAGAGCAGATGCTTTATCCAGAAGAATGGACCATTTTGAAAATAAACTGGAACCAAATAAACAAATCATCATGCTTCCTTCTCACATTTTTCAATGGATTACTTCTTTATCTTCTTCATTTTTCTCTCAAGTTCAACAGGCATCAGTGGATTTACACCTTTCTCCACACTGATGTTATAGTTCAGACCATTACATTTATTTAAATGAAAGAAAGCAAATCTTCATTCCAGAAGAATTACATATAACAGCTCTTAATCTTTTCCATTCTTCTCCATTAGGCAGTCATGCAGGGCAAAACTGCACTAAACAACTTTTATCTAGATATTATTATTGGCCAGGTCTCAAGGAAGATGTCACATCTTTTGTTTCACACTGTTCTACATGTGTGACATCTAAGGAATCTGAAGCTATTATTCCAGTTCATCCTCTTCCTACAGCATCATCTCCTTGGGAAGATATTTCTGTTGATTTTATTACTGGACTTCCAACATCAAAAGGATTTGATGCTATCATGGTGGTAGTGGATTGGTTTTTGAAAGAAGTTGTTTTTATTCCATGCTATTCTTCTCTTTCTTCTCTTTACATTGCAGAATTATTTAGGGATCACGTTTGGTCCAGACACAGACTTCCTTCTTCTATTGTTTCAGATCATGGACCCCAATTCATTTCGGAATTCACAAAGCAGCTTAATGAAATTCTTCAGATCAAACAGAAGATTTCCACAGCATATCATTCTTGTACTGATGATCAAACAGTGTGAATTAATAGGGAATTAGAGCAATATTTGCATAACTTTATTGCTAAAAGACAGGAAACTTGGGCAGATTGGATCAAGATTGCAGAATACCATCATAATAACTCATACTCTGCATTCACTCAAACTTCTCCTTTCGAAATCACAAAAATGTATCACCCTTGTCTGGGTTTTGAAGTACCCTCTGCAATTAATCCATCCTCTCATTTCCTGCAAGATATGTCAAAGTCCTTCAAAGAAGTAAAGGAAGCATTAGAGCAAACATGTTCAAAAATGAAGAAACAGAATAAAACAGACCTTATAAAGTACACAAAGGGTCAACAAGTTCTGTTATCCATGAAAAATCTTATACTTCCATATCCTTCAAAGAAGTTATCCAAGAAATGGATTGGGCCATTTACAGTGTTAGAAGTTATTTCACATGCAGTTCATCTTAAACTGCCTTCTACAATGTGCATTCACCCTACAGTCAATATATCGCACATTAAACTGTATTTACCATCCCTACAAGGACAAGACATTCTCACTCTGGATCCTATTCTTATTATGGAAGATGGTCATGAAAAATATGAGATGGACCATATAGTCGATTCCAGGATTAAAGGGAAAAAACTGGAATATCTGGTTTATTGGTCAGGTTATGGAGAAAACAATCATACTTGGCAAACAAAAGATGATTTAGCCAACTCTCCAGACTTGATAGAAGAATTCCATAAACTCCATCCTTCAGCACCTCATCGACTCTTTACTATTAATCTCAATTCTTTCCATGCACTCTTTTAACCATATGAAAACCACATGGATGCTGTATCATTAGCTGTGTCTCATCTGGAATCCGAGACCTAAAAAGGGGGTAGTATTATAGTTCACAAATTTTCAGTTTTCAATCATGTGACTTTATCTTATCTAACCACATGGTTATCTAATCTTTTATCTTATCTAGGCATGTGATGGGTCACATGACTGGTCTAGACCCAGGGCATAGGGTTAGCCTCATGCCTTCAGCCTGTTGTTCATTTCCATCTCCCTTCCATTTTAAAAGCATTGCTCCTTTTCAGCCATTGGCTATTCTTATGATGTCTTCTCTTCTTTTTGATGGTGCCTCAGGGTCCATGGGAATAATCTCATCAGGGTCCTGGTCCATGCACATTTCCATGTAGTATAAATACTGTAGCCTTAGGATGACTCAAGCCCCAGTCTTGAGCATTTGTATCTCTTAGTGCAAGTGATCTCACTAGGGCTCTTTTCTATATCATCTACTTTGCTCTCATCACATCAACATTGACACCATTAAGCCCTTGATTAGGGTTACCACTACTCATTGACAACACCAAAATCACAGAACACAACAGAAAGCCAGTTCTAGTACCTCAGTCCCCTTATATATTGCTAGGGGAGGTTGCTGACTAAGTACATGAACTACCTAGTAGGAAAGTACCTTAAACCCTATAGATAAAGAGAAATAAAAGCATGGAGTGGGAATTAGGAATATAGCAGTAATTATGTATATCAAGAAATAGGAATGGAAGAGAAGCTAAGATATGAAATGCAGGATCAGAGGTGTGTACACCATGAGGATAGGGATCTCTGCCACAGATAAGATCTGATCTGTAGACCTGCCATAATTTAATCTAGATGGAATCTAAAATGGACCCTAGATTCTTGAAATCTATAAGATACTATCTCAGGACATAACTAGGGAAGATTCTGGGATAATTCATATCATGTGACTAATCACATGACCTCTACAGGAAATACTCTGAATAAAAAAGCAAACCTTAGTCTAGGATTTCACATTAGGGATTTCCTGTGCACAATTATGTAAGATCACATGACTAGTTCTAGTGCTGAAGTGTCACTTTGTAACAGATAGACATAAAATAAACACAAGGTTACTATCAAGAGTAGGTATATAAAACATATTATAAGGTATTATTTTACTAATTTCACTATTTTCAAGTTGCAAATTGAGCCCAATACATCCAACATCAAATGCATAAATGGAAGATTTATTGCTAATGATAACAGATTGAGAAGAGTTGAAGAAATGGTAGGTTTTAAACCAATGATGCTATGAGGTCATGTGAGTAGATGCTTTTGAATTGATGATTTAATTCTTTCAGGAGGTTTAAATATCCTTTTGTGCCATGAAAAGTTGGAGAGGAGGTAGAGAGTCACTTGTTATGGTTTAAATAATCTAGGCCATGAGCTCACTACTTTCTTTCTTATATTTTTTGTTTGCCTTGGCTCTAAAACCTTGTTTGCCTTATTAGCCTTTTTTTTTTAGCACTTTGCCTGAAAATGACCTGGTTTATCATAGTAAGAGCATTTTCCCTTCTTTTTCTTTTTTTGCTTCTTAGCCTTATCATCTTTTGCCCTAGCTTTTGTTGTGGCCCTGGCCAGCAATGCAGCTTATGCTACAGATTTTTGAATGTATTTTTCAATAAGAACTTGGACAATGATGCAGTCTGTAGACAGCTTGTTGCTAGTGGACATGAGGATGGTTTAAAGTGTTGAATAGGAGGGTGGTAAGGAAATTACCATGGCTATGGCAACAAGGAAGTTGTTAAGAGACTAACTAAGGGTAATCAGAATGCTGGCCCTTTTGTTGCATCAAGTTTAACTATATTTCCATAAAAGAGTCATCCAGCAGATTACTATGGAATAGCTCATTGATTAGGTAAGTGATTGACTGTTTTCCTTTTCTATCATAGTGCTTGCTTAGCTTTTGCCAGATTATCTATGCTGTTGCAGCATAAAGTGTTGAAATTTTATTCTATTTATTTCATTCCTTTTTACTCTTTTTTTTTCCTTATTTTTTTTCATGCCTTCAGGCCATTTATTCCTTAAGATTCCTGCACTTCTGTTAAAACCATATACCAAAGTAAAGCAGATCTACAGATAGACTTCTGCCCTTCTACTTTTTATCTGCTTTATGAATGAAACCCTTATTGCTAGGGTAAAGGTCAGATTCTAGTATCTAGGTGGTATATGAACCTGAGAGAGGGGTATAACTCCAGGAGCTCTGGAGATGTTCAGAGATTTCCAGAAAGGATCAAAAAGGGTTTTATTGGTTGAACAGGACTTAGCTTCATCTTATGTGGTGTATTCTTGCACTTTTTGGTGTCCCAATTTATGGAGGGGTCAGAGGTGGGGAAGAGAGCAGTCTGTGCTCAACAGGAGGGACAGGCAAGACAAGGAGCATCAAGCCCAGTCATAATAAAAGTAGGTCCTTTAGATTTCCCTTAGGAATATTATTCAGAACTGGAGTCCTCCAGAGTGAACCAGAGAGTCAGAGATTGAGCTGGAGAGCTCAGACAGAGTGAGGACAAGACCAAGATGGAGTGTCTTTGTTGATATTCATACTAAGGTATAAGATACAGAACTATAGTACTTATATCTTGGAAAATAGGTAATCTAAAGAAGGAAAAGAGATATGAAGGAAGTTGTCTTTGAAGTAAAGGCAGGTGCCATTGCAACCTGGATACAAATGGAGATGTCAGGGGAGATAACATCAAATAATGTCAGGATAAAACTAAATGATAACAGAAAGAAGTGAGAAAAAACAAGGAACAGGAACAGAAATAGGAGCAATAACTGTAACTGGGAGTGGAACTAGGTACAGAGCTATATTGGAGTAGTCTGGAGAATATGAAGTGGAAACTAAGGTAGTACTTAACTGGGAACATAGATCAAACTAGAAATAGAAACAGGGTAGAGTGAAAGTGAAGGTCCAGGAAAGCACATACTAATGGAAAGGCAGAAAGTGTATGGATGTGTAGCTGCAGTGGAGTGAAGTGAAGATAAAGAGCTGGAGTTGCATGAAGGAGAGTGAAATGCAACTAGAGATGCATTGACCTAATCTTAACATCTAGCCTTGGTGTGTGCTGATCTTTCTGAGTCCTGATTAGTGCTTTTATACTAGTGACACTGAACTAGGCAAAGTGTAGAGAAAAGAGCAAGAGCCAAGTGGAACAAGAACAAGAAGGTTCAAGTGCACAAGACTGGGAAAACCCAGGCTTGAGCCAACCTCCTTATATATTGTTACAGTATGCACACAGACCATGTAGATAGTACTGGCCCTAAAGTAATGTACAGTAAGCCAACCAATAGCAATAAAGGAGCAGGGATCTAGAAATACATGTGCCAAACCTGAGGCATGACATTAGAGTCTAGATTGCTCTAGACTTGTGCCATGTGAAGATGTGAAATGTGTGAAGATGTGAAATAGTCATGTGATATGACAATGTGAAGAGCTACAGTAGTAAGATGATAAGTCCAAAAAGAGTAAAATTGAAAAAATGCATTATAACAGAGAGTCAAAGGATTAGTGTGGCTTACTAGATGCAAGGACCAAGCACAAACTGGGTTGAAGTGGATATCAGAGGTATGAGATATGACACTTCCAAGACATATGCCAGATATTTTCTTACATAATTATATTATTCTTTTGTGTGTGGACACTGCTACATTACACCTTAGTCTTTTGTTCATATGAAACTGAGGTCTCCTTGTATATAATATAATATTCTCTACAGTATAATCTTACAAAATAAAGTACCTTACTAAGGAGTTTATCTTTTAAGATAAGTGTGATTTGTGCATGGGCCTTTATGTTCTTCTCAAGCCACTCTGGGTATTTGGCAGGATATTTTGCCATGTATGATTTGCTTTCTTTACCTGTAATAACTCTCTAGAGACCTCTGACATCTAGAATGGTTTAAATGCAGAATTTTCATGTCTGGAAGTTTGCACCATCATTGTCAAGAAATGGAACATCATACAGGTGGCTAGATGCCTATGTGGTATGCTTGGGAGTAGTTGACATATTGGTGAATGAAGATAAGAAGGGATCTGCAGCTGAAATAAAAGAAGTAGGGCTGGCAGGGCTTATAACCTTTTGTTAAATTGCACTATAGAGGATATCACACTATATACAAGGGAACCTCAGTTTCATATGAATGAAAGACTAAGAACATTCTTCTAAACTAACCTATACACAAGAAAACCTTGTAGGTAATGTTCAGTTAATGAATTTAATAAATGTATAGCAGCCTTATCTTAGTTTTATATGAATAAAAGACTAAGGTGCAGTATAACAGTATCCATACTCAAAAGAATGATGTAATTACAGAAGAAAAATGATTGGTGTATGTATTGAAAGTAAGGAGGCAGGTCTCAAGAATGGACAGTTCAGAGGCTTGGAAACATAAAGTAAAGGAAGACTAAAAAAGAAATATAATAAATATAATAAAATTTCAACAGATAATGGTGTAGTTATTGGGATTATAAAATGGATTATTGTTACACTAGTATTACTTGCCAAGTATATGCTAAAGCAGAGCCTCAAAACACAGTGATTATAACACATAATACTACAGAATACACAGTTGTCATATACCAGGCATTTAGATTCATTTCTGACCCCTTCAGCAAGTCTCTGCTTAGCTAATGCCTCAGTACTTGCACCCCAGCACTGCCAGCCAGCCTCTACAAATCCCTGATTCCTCTCCATGCAACTCCAGTTACAACTCCAATACTCTGATCCCTTTTGATCCAGTTCCAATCTAGCTTATGCTTGGTCCTTGCACTTAGTGCTTGCCAAAGCTACACTAGTCTTCTGACCCTTCACCATGACACTCTGGTCCTCCAACACATTTTCTATTGCTCTAGCTTCTCTGAAGCTATCATGCTTCTTTTCTGCTTCTTTTCTGACTTTGACTTTGCTTATAATTTCTATTTATTGTATCTTAGTCCTTGCTTCTGCTTTTCCAAAGCTACTCCACTTTAACTCTGCTTTTCTTAACATTGGTTCTTGTCTTCTGTGTTGTTTCAGCTTTGTATCCAACTACTGTTGTGATAATACCTGTTGTTAGCTACTTTTTAATATCTCCAATTCTATCTCCATTTATCTTCAGAAGATAATACTTCATGTTTTACTTCCCTGACAACTCCTGTTACATCTCCATTTGTATCCAGGTTGCATTGACACCTGCCTTTACTTCTGAGACAACTTTTTTTGCATCTCCATTCCTCCTTTAGATAATCTGCTTCTCCAAGATATAAGTATAGCACTTCTGTATCTGATACCTTAGTTTGAATATTGACAGAAACACCTCCCTTCACATCTGTTCATCCTTACTCTGACTAAAACCTTAGGCTTATCCTCCAACCCTCCATAATACTCCAGAGTTTTCAGCATTAAATCATATTGGCTTGCTGTTGATTTGGAATAAGTGACAACTTTACTGCTATTGCTACCCCTATTTGTTCTGAGTCTCCTGATTCACTCTGACCCTTTGGCCCTGCTGGAGAATATAACCAGCCTATTGGCTACCCTTCTCAAGTCTTGATTACTTCATTCCTCAAGACTGGATCTAATACTCTTCATCTTGTCTATCTCTTCTATTAAGCCCTAAGCAAGCTCTTCTCTGCTATTGCCAGCTCTCTGCAAATTGAAACACCAAGGCTATGCAAGGGTGCATCACATAAGGTGAAGCCAAGTCCCATCTGATAAAGAATCCTGCTACTTGACTACTTAATTATTTTCAGAAATTTCCAGAATTCTCCAGAGACCTCTGGAGCTCCTGTCTCCTTCAAGTGGACTCCAACCTATAGGTAGTAGTTATATTAGCATTTCATTTCATTTGACAACCCCTTTGGCAGCATAGAATTTTGACAACAGTCTAACTTGAAGTTGCTGGCAATAATATATTATCAAGAACAGTGATCTTCTATTACAGACCCAGAATATGAAGCCCAGATGCAGCTTGCTGTCAAAAATCTTGCCAATAAGACTTACAAGACCATTACTGCAGCTGCAACTGTCCACAAAGTAAGTAATGTTGAGGTACACTAGGCCAGGGTAATAAAGAACTCAAAGCTAACATTATTTTTGGCAGATTATCTGCCAAATACTCAGTAATCATGTCAATGATTTACACAAACCCCTTTACTGAGCTTATCAGGACTCATAGCTTATCAATGAGGCTCAGGAACATGTTATAGTTGAATAGCTGGTCCTAAAATCAAGTATGGCTTCTCCCCTTAATTCTCAAGATTTAAATGCCTGTGTATTTAATATCAGTGGAAAACTTCCAGGCAAGAACTGGCATTGGAAATTCCTCAAATGGCATAGCAAAACTTTGAAAATGAATGTTAAAGCCACACCATCTTAATCCCAAACATGCTCAAAACTTCAATTGAACAACTATTGCTGGTTACTTTCAGCTTTAAGCTTAGATTAAAGCACAATATAATGGAATTCCTTTAAAGCATTATTGGAATAAGAATAAGAAAGGTAGTCAGATAAGTGGTGGATAAAATGGATTAGAAATGAAGTTTATCTACTCTTGTTATGAACTATGATGTACTTTAGGGTACTTCAGATAACTCTGGAGCAAGTGGGGCTTGACTTTACCTTATGTGGTACACTCTTATGCTAGTACTAGATGCCCCAATTTGTGGAGGGGTTGAAAAGGAGGTTGGAGAGATAAAGTAACAGATAGACTAAAGAAAGATATGATGTCAAATCATGAAGTAGAAAAAGGATCAAGCAAGGTTGTAAACATTATGTTATGGTCAATATTTGAACTGAGGTACAGGGTATAGAACTACCATACCTATACCTTTGAAGGAGTGGAGTATTTAAAGGAGAAAAGTGTTAAAACTCTTTTTCACTAATGAAGAGGGGAACAAGATGAAGAATGAATGAAAAGAATCACTACTACTACTACTTCCTATAAGGTTGGAGTCCACTTGAAGGAGATAGGAGCTCCAGAGGTCTCTGGAAAATTCCGGAAAATTCCGAAAATGATTAAGTAGTCAAGTAGTAGTGCTTATTATCAGATGGAACTTGGCTTTACCTTATGTGGTGTGCCCTTGGATACCCTTGGTGTCCCAATTTGTGAAGAGCTGGAGATAGCAGAGGAGAGCTTGCCTAGGGCTCAATAGGAGAGATGGACAAGACAAAAAGTGTCAGGTCCAGTCTTAAGAAGTGGAGTCATCAAGACTTGAAAGGAGTAGCCAATAGGCTGGTCATAATCTTCAGCAGGGCTGGAAGGTTGGAGTAAGTCAGGAGACTCAGAACAGATAGGGGTAGCAACAGCAGTGAAGTTGTCACTTGTCTCAAACCAACATCAAGCCAACATAACTTAATATGGAAAAACTCTGGAGTACTCTGGAGGGTTGGAGAGTAAGCCTAAGGGCTTGATCAGAGTAAGAATGAACAGATGTGAAGGAGGGTGTTTTTGTCAATATTTAAACTAAGGTATCAGATACAGGACTACTGTACTTATATCTTGGAGAAGCAGATTATCTAAAGAAGGAACAGGGATGTGAAGGAAGTTGTCTTAGAAGTGAAGGCAGGTGTCAATGCAACCTGGATACAAATGGAGATGTAACAGAAGTTGTTAGGAAAGTGAAATATGAAGTATCATCTTCTAAAGATGAATGGAGATGGAATTAGAGGTATCAAAGAGTAGCTAACAACAGATATTAACACAACAGTTGTCAGATATGAAGATAAAACAACAACAAAAACAAGAACTGATGTCAGAAAAAGCAGAGTTGAAGTGGAGTGGCTTTGGAGATGCAGAAGCAAGGACTAAGGTGCAATAAATAGAAATTATAAGCAAAGTTAAAGTTGAAACAGAAGTGGAAAAGAAACAAGGTAGCTTTAGAGAAGCTAGAGTAGTGAAAAAGGTGTCAGAGAACCAGAGTGTCAAGGAAAAGGGTTGGAGAACTAGTGTAGCTTTGACAAGAACTAAATGCAAGGACCAAGCATAAGCTAGATTAGAGCTGGATCAAAAGGGCTTAGAGTATTAGAGTTGCACTGGAGTTGCATGAAGAAGAATCAGGGAGTCAAAAAGGCTGGCTAACAGTGCCAGGATGTGAGTACTAAGGCATTAGCTAAGCAGAGGCTTGCTGGAGAGGTCAGAAATGGATTCAAATGCCTGGCATATAACAAAAGGGAGACATGAAAGAAGTTGTCTCAAAAGTAAAGACAGGTGCCAATATAATCTGAATACAAATGAAAATGTCAGAAGAGATAATGTTAAATCATGTCAAGCTAAAACTGAGTGACAGCAGGAAAGGGACAAGGAAAAGAGATACAGGAACAGAAAATAAGGTCTGAGGAACTACAGAGTTGTATTGAAGTAGTACAGGGTCAATATGTATGAAGTTGTAACTATCAGTAGGCAAAAGTATGGAGGTATTGGAAACAGGTAATGCATAGCTTGAAAGTGGAAAAACACTTGAAGTTGCACTGGAGACAGATTAGAGTTGACTTGTTGGCACTATTATAAACTTCAATGTACTTGTTATGCTAGGCCTGGGTAGGGACAGGCATAGACCTTGCTGGAGTTAAAGGGGAAGGCTCTACCAAAGATAAGCCTTTAAGAACAGGGGAAGGGCAACAAATGAAGTGTTGTGCCCAAGTAATACTGGCTACAAATGTGGGGTTTGTTATAATGCACTTTTTCACTTTTTCCATTTTTGGCACTTTCTTTTCACCACTGTAGCTCTTCACATTGTCATATCATGTGACCTTTTCACATCTTCACACTTTCACATTTCACATTTTTACCTCTTTACTTCTTCACATGTCATGAGTCTAGAGCAATCTAGACTATGATGTCATGTCTTGTATTTCCCTCATGTATTTCTAGATCTCCACTCCTTTTTTGCCATTGGTTGGATTACTGTACAATACTTTAGAGCCAGCACCATTTACATGGTCCATGCATTTACTGTAGCAATATATAAGGAGGTTGGCTCAAGCCTGGGTTTTTTCCAGTCTTGCACACTTGAATCTTTTAGTTCTCAAAGTACTCTTGGCTTTTAACTTTTCTCTTACTCTTTGCCTAGTTTGGTGCCTCTAAGTTAAAAGGCATTACCCAGGATCTTAGAAATCAAAGCACACACCAAAAAGGTATTTAGATTTAAGTCAATGCATCAAGGAGTTGTATTTCAGTGTTATGCTAAAGTCAGATGCTAGAACAACTTGCTTTAAACTGGAGAGTGCCAGGTCACAAATAGTGTATTCCAAGTATGAGGTACAAGGACAAAGGGGAGCAAGGACTGTAAGGTGAATTACAAGGTAGAAGTAGCATAAGAAAAGAGAAGACTAGAAGTATGCTACTTTATAGTACAGTAAACAAGGTTCAATTGGAGAATATCATTGTAATTGTGCTAACAGATGATGAGTAAGATATCCATGTGAAAATGGATGGAAAGGAATAGAAGGATTACATCAGTGAGTAGAGTTTAGGGTACTGTTAAAACTTTCATCCCACTAAAAAGAAGACTGTTAAAATCTATACCAAGATGAGTATACTTTTAACCAGTTTCTTTTTTTAAATGAAACCCTTGATGCTAAAGGAAGGTCAGAACTCCAGGGGGTCCAGAGAGCTCCAGGGGAATCTAGGAAGGGTTTTAATGGTTGAATGGAACTTAGCTTCACCTTATGTGGTGCACCCTTGCACTTCTCTATTGTTCCAATTTACATAGATATTGGGGGTGGGTGATAAGGCTGTCTCTATGCTCAACAGAAGGGACAGGCAGGACAAGGAGAGTCAAGCCTAGTCATGGGGGTAAGACCTTGCAACTCCTTCAAGGATATTGCTTGGCCTTGGAGGTACTCTGGAGTAACCTGGAGGGTCAGAGTGAGCCCAAGGGCTCAAGCAGAGTAAGGATAATGACAAGAGGGTGTTTCTGTTGTTTTTGTCAATATTCATACTGAGGTACAAGATACAAAACTACAGTACTTATACCTCAGTGAGGCAGAACTATCTAGGAATGTAATGAAATGAGACAAGTGCAAACTCAAAAGCAAAGCAGATGTCTAGATATCTAGGAAACAAATGGAGATGTCAGGAAAGACAATGTCCAATCATGTCAGACTAAAACTGAAGGGTGATAGGATAAAACAGGGGAAAGCAAGGAACAGGAACAAAACAGGAATAGTAACAATAATGGTAATGGTAACTGACTGGGAATGGTAATAGAGTTATATCGGGACAGTCCAGAGATGATGAAGGGGAACTAGGGTAGTACTTAACTGGAGCAGAGATAGACTGGAAGTGGAATGGATGGAGTGGGAGCAGAAGCCTGGGGGAGTGTATAACACTAAGGGGCAGAAAGCATACATGCATAGCTGGGGAAGACTGGAATGGTGATGGAGGGCTGGAGTTGCCTGGAGGGAAGTCAGAGGGCTGGAGTGACTTACTAGGTGTGAAGACCAATTGTAAGCCAGGTTGGAATGGGGTCAGAATTTGGGTTGGAGGTCCAGGATATGACAGGTACCCAGGCAAAGAATACAATGGAAAGGTGTTATAACTGTTTCAATGTACTCTGGGGGTACTCTGGATGACTCTGGAGTGGATGGGGCTTGGCTTTACCTTATGTGATGTGCTATTATGCTAGTACTGAGTGCCCCAATTTATAAAGGGGTCAGAAACTATCAGAGGTCTGGGATCTGCCATAGGGCTTTTTCCCAACAAAAGGCACAATGTCAAGTTGTAAGGCAGGAGGGGTCTGGGGGGATTGGGCCATAGGGCTTTTTCCCAACAAGAGGCATGACATCAAGTTGTGAGGCAGGAGGGGTCTGGGGGGATTGTAACATCATATTATGGTTGATATTCAAACTAAAGTACAAAATACCAAACTCCAGTACTTATACCTCAGGAAGACAGATTATCTAAGAAGGGAACAGAGATATGAAAGGAGTTGTCTCATAAGCAAAGCAGGTGCCAATGCATCCTGGATATGAATGGAGATATCAGAGGAGACAATGTCAAATAATGTCAAACTGAAACTAAGTAATGACAGGGAGAAGTGTGGCACAAAGGAACAGGAACAGAAAATGAGGTCAGAGGAATAATGGAGTTGTATCAGAATGGTACAGAGTTAGTATAGGTAAAGTTGTAATCAATCATTAGATAGGAGAAGATGGAGGTAAAGGGAACTAGAAAACATGCAGCTTAAAGTGTAGAAGCAACTGGAGTTGCATCAGAGACACAGCAGAGTTGACCCATTGGCACAGGATGTGACAGTATTCCCCTTTTAAGGCCTGAACCCCTGAAGGCTGTGAAGCACATGCTCTTGATGAATAAGTGAGCAGAGTGGGCATCAGGGTTTAACTGGCCAAAAAACCATAAAAGCAAGTACCACCCCAGAAACTTCCACACTAGTATCCCTCATCATGTCTTCATTCACTGACATTCACACCTGGTCTAATGAGTGCCTGGAGGAGTGCATCAAAGATGAAGAGTAGCTTGGTGACACAAAGTATGCTGAGCAGAAGCAGCAGGGAAAAGTGAGAAGAGAGGAGAAGGCTCAGAAGAAAGTGGAGGAGGCTTGGAAAGCAGTGGTGGTGGTCCAGAAGTGGGTAAGTATTGGAAATGGGGTCAGAACCTAGCACTCTAACACTGGCTTAGGTGGAGGAACTTTGCCAAGCCCAGGAGGTGGGGTCGAGTAATGGCAATGGCAAGAGGAGAGTGGAAGAGGGACTGGAATGCCAGAGGTGCAACAACCAGGAACTGGGATGCCAGGTGGGCCCAGGCAAGTTGACATCATGTCTTGCCTGTATAGAGGCAAAGGTGAGGTGCATATGCCCTGGCCAGGAGAAGCTGGAGAGGAAGCAGAGGTAGAAGGTGGAAGAGGAGGGGGTGCTCAATAGCAGGGCAGACTCAGAGGAGAGTCTTTGGCAGGTGGCTGAGGGCTATTGCCTGATGGGGGTGTCAATAAGGAAGGTGGGCCAGAAGGTACAGTGAGAGGCCAAATGCAAGAACTGGCTGCTGAAGTGGCTCGTTGATGCATTGGAAATGGCATGGGTGGAGGAGACTGGAGAAGCCAGGAGTTCAGGAAGTAAGAATGGGGAGGTGAATGAGATGGCAGCAGAGCTGTTAGAACTTTGTGCAGAGGTTGGTGAAATTTCCATGATAGACAAGGAGATCAAAAAGACAATCTTAGAATAGATAGAGGATCTTGTGATTAGATCACTAGATCCACTACAGTTGGTTAATCATAAGATGGCCCAGATTTGTCCAGATAATGAAGATGAAACTCCTCAATGATCTCTGAAGCGTGCCCTAATTTAGTGGCAAGAAGCCACAAGGTCTCCTCATCAGTATCCTCATAACCTAACCACTTAATCAAATATAGTAATTTGCAGTTCCTTCGCCTATGATCTATCTTTGAGTCTAGAATTTCAGAAATCTCAAACTCCAGTTTACCATTGATCTCAACTGGGGATGGAGGTAATTGCATGTGATCTGGGATCATGTTGGAGACAAAGGGTTCAAGTTGAGAAACATGAAAGACCAGATGAATGGACTTCATGTTCTCCGAGAGATAAAGTGTAAAGGACAGCAAGCCTGCCTGAGCAATAATGGAATAAGGACCTAAGTTCTTTTTGGCAAGTTTCTTGGAAGGCCACATAGTCCTAAAGTACTTAGCCTTGATGAATACCTGGTCACCTACTTTAAAGTCCAGTGCCAGAGATCATTGGGCATCTATGGGTCCTTGGTATCTGACTTGGGCAGCAGCAACTTCTTCATAAAGGAAGGCATGAAGAGAGTCGAGGTCTATGGCATATTCTTGAGCTTGGGTGGAGATGAGATCACATTTCAGGTGCATGGAGATGTTTGGATGGTAGCCCTTGTTTGTGAAGAAAGGAGAAACACGTGTGGTAGCATTAGAGGTATTGTTATAAGTGAACTCCGCAAGGGGCAGGAGTTTGGACCAGTTGTCCTGCTGATAGTTGCAATAAATGCATAGATACTGCTCCAGGGTTTGGTTCATTCACTTAGATTGACTGTCACCCTCTGGATGATACCTGGAGGTAAAGTGAAGATGGATATTGAGGGCTTGACCCAGAGAACAGAAGAAATGGGAAACAAACTTGGAACCTCGATGAGAGGTAATATGGGAGGGAACTCCATGTTTGAAAAACACATGAAGTAAGAAGAGTTTAGCAAGCTCTGGGGAGGTTACCTTGTTGTCTGTAGAAATAAAGATGCACTGCTTCGATAGACAATCTACCACAATGAGGATGGTGGAGTGACTGGAGGAAGCCAGGAGCTGTTCAATGAAATCCATAGAAATGAAATTCCACAGCTTTTCTGGAATGGGAAGCTGCTTGAGGAAATCATAGGGTTTGTGATGGGGTACCTTAGCATGGGTGCAAGCTGTACATGAAGAAATATATTCCTTGATAAATGCTCAAATGCCAGGCCAGGTATACTCTTGGTGAATGAGCTCCAGTGTCCGATTCTGACTAAAGTGTCCAGATAAGGGGTGGTCATGCTTATAGCAGAGGACCCAGAGTCAGAGGTCAGAAGCATTGGAGACATAGATGCAGTTGTACAAATGCAAGAGACCTCCTGGGTCTCTAGACCAATGAGAGTCAGACAGGAGGATACTAGAACAGTGGATAGAGGCAGTAGAGTCAGAAGGAAGTGCCAAGATGATGTCACAATGGAGGATTTCAATGTCAAAGAGGGATGCAGACTGGAAGACTGGAGATGCTAGGAAGGAAGCCCAGAGGGATGCAGCAAGTTATTCCTGTGTGAACACAGGCTGGAAGTTATGTGGATTGATGAGGGCATAGTCATCATTCCCTGCACTGGGATAGACATCCCATCATCTAGTTAGAGCATCAGGTTTAGTGCCTAAATGGCCAGGGTGAAAACAAATGATCAGATTAAACTGAAAGAGAAACTCTGACCACCAGGCTTGCCAGTGGGTCAGAAGTTTAGATGTAGTGAAATATTCCAGGTTCTTATGATCAGTGATGATATCCACTGGGGAACTGGAACCTTCAAGGTAATAATGCCAGATCTTGAATGCAGTGAAAATAGCAAGAAGCTCCTTATCATGGATGTCATAGTTGAGTTCTGGCACAGTGAGCATATGGGAATAGAAAGTAACAGGGCAGACCTCATTATCTGGGGACTGGAGTGAGAGAATTCCAGCAATGGCATAGTTGGAGGCATCAGTCTCAATGATGAGAAAAGCATCGGGGACCCAATGGGTCAAAATTGAAGCAGAAGTAAAAACATCCTTGAGGTGCTGAAAAGTGGCATGACAAGAAGTGTCAAAATTCCAACAAGCAGACTTGCAGGTGAGGCAAGTCAGGAGAACAACAATGTCAGAGTAGCCCCAGATAAAGCAGTGGTAGAAGTTAGCAAAACCAAGAAAGGACTGGATATCCCTGATCTTGTGAGGCTTGGGCCAATCCAGGATGGATTGAATCTTTTCAGGGGACATTGTGAGCCCACAAGGAGAGAGTAAATATCCAAGATACTTAGTGGAATTGGTATGGAATTTGCATTTCTTGGGTTTGGCAAAGAGGCTGTGCTTCCAGAGGTGGCAAAGGACTTTGTGGACATGCTTGGTATGTGATGTCCAGTCAGTGGAGAAAATTAGAATATTATCCAAATAAACAATTACTGAAATATCAAGAAGATTGGCAAAGATAGAATTGACAAACCTCTGGAAAGCCACAGGGGCATTGGTGAGCCCAAATGGCATGACAAGCCACTCATAGGAGCCATAGCATGTATGGAAAGAGGTTTTCCACTCATCACCCTTAGCAATACAAACTAAATGGTAAGTGTGCCTAAGGTCAAGTTTGGTATAGATGGTTGTGCAGCTCAGAGCATCAAGGAGATTGGAGATGCATGGAAGGGGGTAGCAGTCTTTCTTTGTGATCTTGTTGAGGCCTTGGAAATCTACACACAACTGGAGGGATCTGTCCTTCTTCCAGACAAAGAGGACAGGAGCAGCATGAGCAGATGTAAAGGGTCAGATGAAACCAGTAGCAAGATGTTTGTCTAGGAAAGTCCTGAGTGCTTCAAGCTCAGAGAATGACAGAGAATAGGTGGTGCTGATAGGCAGTGAGGTACCTTCTTTCAGCTTGATCTTCAGGTCAAATTTGCAGTAAGGAGCAAGAGTAGATATCTTGCTTTTGCTAAACACATTGGCAAAGTCATGGTATTCCTGAGAAACACCGAAAAGGTTGGCTGGAGGAGAAGCAATGGAAGCAGAATGGAGATGACTCTCCAGGAATTGAAGCTGCAGATAGAACTGAACTGAGCCATCAAAGCTACAGGTACATGTGAATGCTAATGAGCTGAGTAGCTCAATTGACAGAGGTTTGGGGTCATGGAAACCCAGTGAATTGGGTTTGGAGTTAGCTTGGGTCTGAGAAACCAGAGGCTGTGGAGGTAAGCTTGGAGGTATTGGCATATTTGGTTTGAATGATCAGAATGAGATACAACTTGATACCCAGTCAATCAATGGATTGTAGCAGGCAAGCCAGTTGTGTTCTAGAACAAGAGAACTAGATCCATCCAATGGAGTGACATAGAATGTCATCAGAGTGATATCACCAGTGTCAAAACAAACAGAAAGATCAATGGCATTTGTAATCATAGAATTAGAAGAGCCATCAAACAGTTGGAGTTGCAATGGAGGAATGGAATAAGTCAGAAGATTGTAAGTACTGACTAACTTGATATCTACAAAGCAGTCTGAAGAACCAGAGTCAATCAGGGCAGAAAACAGAGGAATTTCATGTGAAACCAGGGTGACAAGAGGCATAAGTGAAGTATTATCTAACAGAACAGACACGTTAAGTTTAACCTCCAGTAAAGCATGGGAAGAATTAATGCAACCTCCAGCCCATGTGGAGTCTCAAAGGCTGCAGACTATTTTTTCACCTCTGAGATGGAGGCCTCCAGTTTGATTTCTGGAGTGGAGGTTTTGGCACCATAAGCTTTGGCTGCCTTGAAGAAAGACTTGGGGCAGTCCTTTGCTATATGCCCTGTGATTCCACAGAACAAACAGAGGTGATTCTCCAGTTGATGCTTGCATTCTTTGGTAGTGAGCTTACTGTCCTTATCAAGTTTGGATAATAAGTCCTGTTTCTGGGGAATGGATGACTTGGAGGAGCCAGGGTAATTAGCTGACTTGTTCCTTGATTTATTAGGACCAGAGGTTAAAGTGGAGGATACAGCAGGTTTATTGAAGGACTTGAATGGGTAAGATGACTTTCCTTGTCAGCTAAGTTCAGATTTGCACTCCCAGTAGTGAGTATCTATGGTCTGTGCCAGCTGGCACAGCTCAATAAGTGTCAGTGGCTTGCCAACACAGGAAAGGTCATCTTTGATGTGATCTGGCAGACCATTATAGAAATAGTAATAAAGGGCACCTTCTCTGTAACCCCAGACTTGGGATGCAATCCTGTTAAACTCAACTACATATTTGTTGATTTGTTGACCATTCTTCATAGTCAACTGGTCTAGCTGGTGCTCTGCATCTCCAACTGGGTCATGGGGTCCAAAGTTGGTCTGGAGTTCCTGAATGAACTCCTTATAATTGTTCATCCACAAGGGGCAGAAGTCAGAGTCCTCAGTAAGGAGGAGGTTAGGCTCAAACCATTCCAATGCCATGCCCTTAAGATAGGACTGAGCATAAGTGACCTTGGCTTGGTCATTGGCAAAGGCTTTGGGACAATCCTGGAAATTTAATTCGCACTGCACTAGAAAAATGCGAAGCTTCTGGGGATTAGTTCTGTCAAACTGGTCTGGTTCCCATACTTTGGTACACTGCAATGTTTCAGGGGTACAATGGGAAGAGCAAGCTAATCCATGGATGGTGCTAGCAAGATTGGTAATAGTGTCATGGTGAATGGGAAGAGGTTCCAGGTCTGGAAAAGGTTCAGGGTCATCCTCCAGAATATTGGAATACCCATTAGAGAGGTCATCTCCAGGTTTATCTGGTACTCTTGGCTGTGTACCACAATTGTCAGGGGTGTGGGAAGGTTGAGGGACCTTGGAACCATCAGGAACTTCATCAACTTGAGTGCTAGGTGTGAATGAGTGAGAGGGAGCAGAAGTCTATGAGGCTGAGCCTGGTGTGCAGCAAGCAGAGAAGCTCTTAAACTGATCTAGGACAGTGCAGGAGTGAGCTCTGGTTACACAAATAGACATGATAGCAGTACCAGCACAAGTGGGGGTTTGAATATACTGTTATAACTGTTTTGATGTACTCTAGAGGTACTCTGGATGACTCCAGAGTGGACAGGGCTTGGCTTCACCTTATGTGGTGTGCCCTTATGCTAGTACTGAGTGCTCCAATTTACAGAGGGGTTGAAAACTATCAGAGGTCCAGAATTGGCTGTAGAGCTTTTTCCCAACAAGAGGTACAATGTCAAGTTGTGAGGCAGAAGGGGTCTGGGGGGATTGTAACATCGTATTATGGTTGATATTCAAACTAAAGTACAAGATACCAAACTCCAGTACTTACACCTCAGGGAGACAGATTATCTAAGGAGGAAACAGAGATATGAAAGGAGTTGTCTCATAAGTGAAGCAGGTGCAAATGTATCCTGGATACAAATGGAGATGTCAGAGGAGACAACATTGAATAATGTCAAACTGAAACTAAGTGGTGACAGGAAGAAGCATGACACAAAGGAACAGGAACAGAAAGTGAGGTCAGAGGAACAACAGAGTTGTATTGGAATGGTATGGAGTTAGTATGGGTAAAGTTGTAATCAATCATTAGGTAGGAGAAAAGGGAACTAGGAAACACACAGCTTAAAGTGTAGAAGCAACTGGAGTTGCATCAGAAACACAGTGGAGTTGATCCATTGGCATAGGATGTGACAAATACACTTCCCCAGGCTTCCACTCCCACTCCACTCCATTCCACTTCTAGTTTATCTTGGCTCCAGTTAAGTACTACTCTAGTTCCCCTTTATTATCTCCAGACCATCCTGGTATAACCCTGTTACCATTCTGATCTCAGTTACCATTACCAGCATTGTCACTATTCCTGTTCTGTTCCTGTTTCTTGCCTCTGCTGTTTTATCCTGTCACCCTTCAGTTTCAGTCTGACATGATTGGACATTGTCTTCCCTGACATCTCCAT
>JBBPKN010000854.1:0-26792 GCA_038089275.1 Pulveroboletus cf. rosaemariae | reverse complement strand
ACAGTATGTAGCAATATAAAAGAAGGTCAGCTCAAGCCTGGGTTTTCCCAGTCTTGCACACTTGAACCTTCTTGTTCTTGTTCCACTTGGCTCTTATCATTTCTCTACACTTTGCCTAGTTCAGTGCCACTAGCATAAAAGCACTACTCAGGACTTAGGATTGTCAGCACACACCAAGAATTTTGGGTGTTTAGGTCAATGCATCAAGCTGTTGCATTTCACTTAGAATGACTCAAGCCCTAGTCTTGAGCATTTGTATCATCTAGTGCAAGTGGCCTCTATAGTACTCATTTACCTCTCACTTTATTCTCATAAACCATTCACACTGACATTGACAAGCCCTTGATTAGAGTTAGAACACATCATACAAAGTCTGAAACCAAAGACCATAACATATCCCATGTCAATAAGTCAACTCCACTTTGTTTCTAATATAACTTCAGTTGCTTTTAGGCTTCTAAGCTACATATTTCCTGGTATTATGGGGTTGATATTGAATAATGTGCAAATAAGACCTAAACTCTAATCAAGGGCTTGAGCATTGTCAATGTCAGTGATGTAAGAGTAAACAAGATTTATATGAGAATAAACACTGTCCTAGATAATACAAGTGCTCAAGACTGGGGCTTGAGATATTCTAAGGTTACAGTATTTATACTACAGGGAAAGGTACATGGACCAGGACCCTGATGGGAATTCTCCCACAGACTCTAAGGCACCATCAAATGGAAAAGAAGACATCATAAGGATAGTCAATGGCTGAAAAAGAGTAATACTTCTAAAATAAAAGAAAATGAAAAGCAGGCTAAAGACATGAGGCTAACTCTATGCCCTGGGTCTAGACCTAATCATGTGACCCATCACATGCCTAGATAAGATAAAGATTAGATAACCATGTGGCAAAATAAGATAAGGTTATATAATTAAAAATTGAAAAAGTAAACTATAACACTATTCTCTTTTTAGGTCTCAGATTCCAGATAAGACACAGCTAATGGTACAGCTTCAGTTTGATTTTCATATGGTTTGAATAAAGAATGGAAAAAAGCAAGATCCATGGTAAAAAGATGTCATGGTGCTGATGAATAAAGTTTATGGAATTCTTTAATAAGATCAGGTAAATTTGCAAGATTGTCTTTAGTTTGCCAAGTATGATTGTTTTCACTGTATCCTGTCCAATGTACCAGATATTCCAATTTTCCACCTTTAATATGAGAATCAACTATATGATTAACTTTGTATTCTTCATAGCCTTCTTTTATTATAATTACAAGATCTGGGATAAGAATGTCTTGTCCTTGAAGTAATGGAAGATAGGGTTTAATGTGAAATATGTTGACAGTAGAATGAATTTGCATTGTTGTGGACAATTTGAAATATACTGCATGAGGAATAACTTCTAATATCTCAAAAGGCCCAACCCATTTCTTTGATAGCTTCTTGAAAGGATAAGAGAGCAATAGATTTTTTGTGAATAGCAACACTAGCTGG
Organism: Pulveroboletus cf. rosaemariae; assembly: GCA_038089275.1. Taxonomy (NCBI): domain Eukaryota; kingdom Fungi; phylum Basidiomycota; class Agaricomycetes; order Boletales; family Boletaceae; genus Pulveroboletus; species Pulveroboletus cf. rosaemariae. Next base: position 25,301 of record JBBPKN010000854.1, on the reverse strand, counting down.
CCTTTTTGATACACTGGCATGCTTTACATGTTCTGCTTTTCCATTCTTTGCTTAGTTTCCTCTAATACTTTCTTTACTTCCTTGAAAGACTTTGACATATCTTGAAGGAAATGAGATAAGGGAATGAAATTATTGGGAGCTTCAAAACACAGTTGTGGATGATATGTTTTGGTAATTTCAAAAGGAGTGATCTGGGTTAAAGTGGAGTATGAATTATTATGATGATATTTGGCTATTTTTAGCCAATCTGTCCATTGTTCCTGTCATTTTGCAATAAAGTTACACAAATACTGTTTCAATTCCCTGTTTATTTATTCCATTTGCCTGTCCATTCCTGGATGATAAGCTGTAGAAATCTTTTGTTTGATCTGCAAGATTTTATTGAGCTGTTTCATGAATTCTGAAATAATTTGGGGGCCTTAATCTGAAACTATTGTAGAAGGGAGTCCATGTCTAGACCAGACATGATCTCTAAAAAGTTCTGCAACATAAAAAGAAGAAAGTGAAGAAAAGTATGGAATAAAAACCACTTTTTTGGAAAATTGATCAACAAGCACCATTATTGCATTAAATCCTCTTGAAACTGGTAATCCTGTAATAAATTCTACAGAGATATCTTTCCAAGGTGCTAAGGCCATAGAAAGAGAATGAACTGGAATAATGGCTTCATATTCCTTTGATGTTGCACAAAAAGAGCAATATGAAACAAAAGATACAACATCTTCACAGAGACCTGGCCAATAGTAGAATTGAGCTAAAAGATGTCTAGTGCAGTCTTGACCAGAATAACCACCTAGAGGAGAAGAATGAAATAAATTTATGGCTTAAATTCATAGTTCTTTTAGAACAAATATTTGTTTGTTTTGGTTTAAATAAACTTTATGTTCTGAACTATAATACCAGTAAGGAGAAAGTTGAAGATCCACTGATGCTTGCTGTACTTGAGAGAAAAAGAAGAAAGAAAGAGAAGTAACATGTTGAAAAATGGAAGGGGGAAGCATGACAATTTGTTTGTTCAGTTCCAGTTTATCATCAAAGTGATCCTGTCTTCTGGATAAAGTATCTGCTCTACCATTAGAGGACCCCAGTTTATAACACATTTTGAAGTTAAATTCTGCTAAAGTGGCCTGCCACCTAGCCTGTCAAGGAGAAAGATCTTGTGGACACTTTCAATATTCCAGATTCTTGTGATCCATCCAGATTTTAAAAGAATCTTATCCTATTAAATAATGGCACCAATTCTGAAGAGCATGGATAACAGCCAACAACTCTTTGTTATAGATTGGATAATTTAATTCCACTGCATCCAAAGAGTGAGAAACATAAGCTGTGGGTCACCAAAGACCATCATATTGCTGATAGAAAAGCACTGCACCAATGGTGACATCTAATGCAACTGTTTCAAGTTATATAGGTTTAGAGGAATCAGGCTAACAGAAAAGGGGTTTGAAAGTGAGAATTTCTTTTAAATGAACAAAGGCTGCCATGCAGGCCAATGTCCATTCAAATTTTACATCCTTCTTTGTAAGGGAATTTAGGGGTCTTGCTATATTGGTGAAGTTTGAAATAAATTATCTATAATAGTTGACTAATCCCAGAAAGACTTGAACTTGTTTGACTGTTTTAGAAATAGGCCAATTCCAGACTGCACTTGTCTTGTTTAGTTGCATCTGTACTCCCTTTTTAGATACAACCATTCCCAAATAATCTACTTGGGTTTGGGTAAAGTGATACTTGGATGATTTGAGAAATAAGTCATAATTATAAAAATAACCAATATTTCTGCAACAATTTCTAAATGCTGGTTACAATTCTTGTTCTTGATAAAGATCATGATGTCACCAATGTAAATAACAACATGTTCCCACATATCATGGAATATATTGTTAACCATGTCTTGAAATATACTTGGTAAATAGCACATGCCAAAATACATTACAAGTGGTTCAAAGGCTCCTATAGGGGTGGTGAAAGCCCCTTTTCACTCATTACCTTCCTTTATTCAGATATTGTTGTAACCCCATTGCAAATCTAGGGTTGTGAACATATCTGCACCATTTAACCTGTTGATTAGTGTTGAGATCAAAGGTAATGGATAATTGTTTTTTATGATATACTTATTGAGATATTGATAATTGATTACCATTAGTTTTCTGCCATCCTTTTTGCTAATAAAAAATACTGGTGATATCTGTGGAGATTTAGAAGATCAAATATAATCTTTCTTCATTTCTTTATTCACAAATTCTCTGACTTCCATTATTTCTTCATTTGAAAGCAGAATAATGCATTCTTTCTTGGATATAAAATCTTCTTTTAATTCCACAGTATGATCTCAAGATTTTCAAGTAGGCATTCACTCTGATTTGTACTGTAAAAAACTGGTAAAAATTCCCATAGTTTCTTTGGTAATTTTTTCTTGAGTTGTGATCTTTCTTCTTCTATAACCCTTCTAGATATCAGGTGAGTATTGCAATCTGATGAACATCTAGGAAAATCAATAGTTCTTTTTACTCAATCTATTTCTGGATTATATTGCATGAACCAATTATATTCTATTAATAGATCAAGAGTTTCTAGAGAGGAAACATAAGAATTAATGCATTCTTGATGCCATTTTCCATTTTTTCCATTTATTGCTATATAGATAATGATATAATAAGCTATTTTTCCAATATTACCTTCTATTCCATTCATGTTGTACACTGTTAATGGCTTGGGCATATCATATCTTTCTCATTAAGTCCATGCTTTTACATGAACTTTTAATCTATAAACATTACTGATGCTCCTGAATCCACAATTGCAAAGGTTAGTCCACATGACTACATCTTCAAACTGTTTTTTCCCCTAACTTCTCCATTGATTTTTACACTTACTTCTAGTTTATCCCTTTTTTTTTCTATTAAATAGTTTGACTAGATCTTTTCTTTCTTTGCTTCCTATTGCAAATAAATGTCCATTAATATCATTTGATTGAATTAAGCACCCTATATCTGGGGCCATGCTCAAATGAGATGCTGTCACAGATGGAAAATCCCATTTCCATTTCATAGTAATAGAACAAAAAGATGATAGAAAGGAAGATTGATTACATACTGGGACTGATGCTACTAGCCTCACAGAATCCCTCAAACTTTTCCCTGTGCCTCCTTTTGTTTTTGTTCTGTCTCAAAAACATCCTGGAAATATGCACAGGCCTCATCCATGCTACCCCAAGACACTGCAGGAATTTCCTGAAATCACTGCATATCTGCCATGTTGTATACCAGCTCTATTGAGACTGGTTCTGCCATCTGCCAATTATTTGCATTAGATAGAGAAAAATTGGAAAATTTAACAGGCTAAACATATTGTGCCTGTGTACCTTGTTGCCTCTAATGCTGTTCTTGAGGCTGAGAATCCTTGCCAAAATTATTCAATGGTCTTGGTGTCAAGGGATTAAATTCCCCTTGACAATCCCTAGCCATGTGGCCTGGCTTGCCACACTTGAAACAAGTCCTGACCTGTATTACCACTTGTCTATCTATTTTCATAGGAGTACATCTACCTGGCTGTACTCCAGTTGGTGTAAATTGTGGGGGATTTGTTTATGGTGAAAAATGAGGAGTAAAGGTAGGTGAAGTTTGTGGTGGATTGGATCAAGGAGTAAAAGATAGAGGTGCTCTTTCTATTACCATTCTTTCAAATGACCTTCCTATTCTCCTGATCTGATCTACAAATGTGACCAAGTCCTTGATCATCCTTTGCATGCACAATAGTTAATAGACCCTGTATTGAATCTGTGTGCACATCAGTTTCAGTGCATGGTTGTTGCTTACTTCTGCATCCACCCTTAATATCTCAAACTCCTGCAGGTACTTGTCAATAGAGGCCCTGCACCTTAATGCTTCTAACTTCTTCAAGGCCTTGTGAGCTAATTCATTAATATGAAAGCAGCTTCTTATCTTTTGTGCAATTTCTGCAAAATTTGGCCAAGCTTCCAGACTGTACTGCTCCCTTGTTCCTTGACTTGTGAGGTAGTAATCTGCCTTCTTGTTGATATATTTTTCATATGTTATTTGAGCATACCCATTCACTTTTCCTTCCAGCCTTAATAACACTGCTACTATCTGCTCCCTACTGTTCTTCCACTTTTGCTTGGTGTGCCATATGGATAGGCTTACAAATCACTTTCTTCATGTTTTCTTCTTGCCATTCCACTTTCCTGGATTAGTGATCTTCTTCAATCCTCCCATTTGCATAAACTCTTTGACTAATTTTTTCATCATATCTCCAATTTCCCCAGTCACATTCATAATACAGGTTGAAGGCCAGAAGAGGGGCTGGTGGTGCAAAGGCTGGGGTTCATTCTTGAGGAAAATGTGCTCTGATAGGGTCAAACCTAACTCAGTTGATTTTTCTCCTTGAGAGCTGCTGATATATGGATCAAAGCTCAATACTTTGAATTATTGTCTGAGAAAGGCAGGAAACTGGTTTGAGTGATGCAGAAGATCTAAGTGAGTGAATATGATCTGATGCTGCTATTTTCTGATCTCTATCCTTCTTTTCCACAAAGTCTTTTCTGGTTTGCTTATTAAACATGTCAAATCTTCTTTGAAAACTCTGTCTCTCAAAGTCATTATTCTCAAATCCTAACACTGCTTCAAATATAAAGTCTTTCAACTGCTCCTTATGTCTCCACAAGTATTCTTTCTTCATATAAAATGTTTTTCTGCTATGTGAGCCCTTGACTAGTATTGGTAGTCTTGAGTAAGTGTTATGGGGTTAATATTGAATGATGTGCAAATGAGACCTAAACTCTAATCAAGGGCTTGAGCATTGTTGATGTCAGTGATGTGAGAGTAAGCAAGATTTATATGAGGATAAACACTGTTCTAGATAATATAAGTGCTCAAGACTGGGGCTTGAGATATTCTAAGGCTATAGTATTTATACTACAGGGAAAGGTGCATGGACCAGGACCCTGATGGGAATTCTCCCACAGACTCTAAGGCACCATCAAATGGAAAAGAAGACATTATGAGAATAGCCAATGGCTGAAAAAGAGCAATGCTTCTGAAATGAAAGAAAATGAAAATGAAAAGCAGGCTGAAGACATGAGGCTAATTCTATGCCCTGGGTCCAGACCTAATCATGTGACCCATCATGTGCCTAGATAAGATAAAGATTAGATAACCATGTGGCAAAGATAAGATAAGATCATGTGATTAAAAATTGAAAAAGCAAACTATAACACCTGGATTCCCTTTATCTTCATTCCTTTCTATCCAATGTTGATTACAATTTCACCTACATTACCTCTATAACATTCTAATACAACTCTGTAGTTTCTCTGATCTCATTTTCTATTCCTGTTCTTTTCCTTCTTGCCTTTTTCTGTTATTATTTAGTTTCAGTTTGACATTATTTGATGTTGTCTTTCCTGACATCTTCATTCATATCCAGGATGAATTGATACCTGCTTTGTTTATAAGACAACTCCTTTTGCATCTCCATTTCTCCTTTAGATAATCTGCTTCTTTAAGGTATAAGTATGGTAGTCCTGTATCTTGTACCTCAGTTCAAATATTGACCATAACATAATGCTACAATTATTCTTGATTCCCTCTTGCTTCACAACTTGATGTTGTATTTTGCTCTAAGTCTCATGACTTGCCTTATAACTTAATATCATATCTTTTAGTAAAAAGTCTTATGACTTATCTCAAATCTCTGACTCTCTTCTGACCCCTTCATAAATCAGGGCATTCAGTACTAGTATAAGGGTGCATCATATAAGGTAAAGCCAAGCTCTGTTCTTTCTGGAGTTATCTAGAGTATCCTGGAGTATGTCACAGTTATAATACCTATATTTAGTCACTATATTAGTATTTATCTCTGGTACACTTGGTAATCTGTGTACCACCCTAGATAGTATAAATAGACTATCCATGTAGCTTTAAGCTCCCCAGCTTTAAGTACTTGTTTGTTTAGTCATTTACACATGTCAATAAGTATTTAGATTTTCTATATTTGCTTTTTAGGCCAAGCTACCCTGAGTACTTTTCCATCTTGAGTCCTAGCCCTATATAAGAAGAGACATCTCTTTCTATCATTCTTACTTTTATTTGAATTTAACTTCAGTTCCAGCATAATTACAAGGCAATTTGGATTAAAGTTAGAGCACAGATTTTATTTATCTAAAAGAGTCTATAATACTTGCTCAAAGCTACCATTACTTGGGCTTGTGCAAGTAATATTGTATCTAAAGCAAGTTCAAGACAACAAGGCTAGAGCATAACAAGACAGTCTTCTCTTATTATTATTCTAGTGCTAATTAGTATCTGATTAAAGGCTTAGTGTTATGAACATAACATTTGCTAGCAGAAGAGTCACATGACAAGCATGTGACCATAAGACTTCCTTGCCAAAACAAGATAAACCCTAGGATATGGTTAAGTTGTTATTCAGAGTATTTCCCTTGGGTTTGGGCATAGCTTATGATTGGATCTAGAATCTTAGAGGATGGTATCTCCTGATTAAATCTAGATGACATCTAATTGTGGATCTAGATTAATGGATCTAATCATAACAGAGATCCAAATGGGATTTCCTTAGCCTTGTGGCTAAGGGTATGGTTTAATCTCCACTAACCCTGAACCCTTACCTTCCATTCTACATAGTCTCTCTATTCTACACACCTCTATTACATGGCCCATTGGTCATAATCTCAGTAAGCATGCCCTATGCCCTATTTCCTTATTTAGTCTTTCCCTATGCCCTGGGGATGGTCTGTGTGCATATGGACTTAGTATAAATAGCAGAGTAGTTCCTTGGTTTCAGCTTCCCAGCTTTAACCACTTTGTTATCTTGTACATCATCTAGTGCCTTGTCAATACAGGCATTTTCCCTCCTATCATTGTGATGGCTCCTCAGGCCTTGCTACCCTGAGTCCATATACTGAAACCTCATTCTATTCAATCTGAATCCAACAATGAAACTGACGCATCCTCTCAAGGCAGACCATTTAGGGTTAGAATGGGTCATTCAGAGATTGACACCATAACACTTAGCTGCAAACTAGAGATCAATCAGTAATAGAAGAAGGGTTTCAAAATATACTTTGTAATTTGTCACTCAGTCAATTAGAAAGACCTATTGAAAGGCTTTAATGCAGACCAAAAGATAGGATTTTAGAAGAACAAAAATCATTAATCTGCCAAAAGAGTTTTTATTTCAGAGTTAGAGTCAAGAATGCAGACATTTTCATTTAATACAATAGTCCCTTTCCCTTTATTCCCTCAGAACACTCTTTCTCAGGTTAAGTTTGGTGAAAAGATTAGTTATGAAGAGGAAATAAGAAAAATAGAAGTTAAGTTACTAAAGAAGAGTTCATTTGCAGAAGCAGTTGTGATGCCTGCTATATCAAAGCCCTCATCAAGTGCAGTTAGTGCCACTGTATCATTAAAAGCCATTCAGAGTCAAGCAGCAGTTCCAGAATCTGCTTTAACAAAATCTATAAGAAGGGCAGTAGCCCCTGCATTGTCAAAGAGTTCAGAGTTGGGTCCTTTGGAATCTCAAGTTCTCATTTGCAAGGTATGCAATGGTGTTGGCCATTATCTGGTTAACTATCCCTGCTGTTTCAATTGTGGTGTTAATAGACATGTTGCCAAAGAGTATTCTAAAGAAGTAAGGTGCTATGTATGTAGAACTAAGGATCACAAAGAAATTACCTGTTCACAATACCCAGCAAAAATCAGAGTCTGTGTTGAGAAAGTGAAAGCAAGAGTCAGACCTGCAGTTTTGGCCAAGCTGCATTGGTTTACAGTTTCTTCATCTAATGAGTTGAGGAAATCAGTATTGAAGAATGCCATAAGAAAATTGGTTGACAAACTAAAACAAGGAGAAAAGTAAGTTTTGTTTATCCAGAAACAAAACCAGCTGAGTCAGTAAAGAATAATATAATGGAAAATCTTCTGGAGTCTCTGATTAAGACTAGAAAGGAAGTAAAGGATCTTCATACCCAAGTTGCAAGGTTGAAAATGTTAATGGTCACATGAAGCTTATCATCTAGTTCAGAGGAATAGAGCAACCATGAGATAAAAGAGTTGAGTACAGCTCCTTGAGTAAAAAGTGATAGCAAGGAAAATCACAGAAAAGAGCCAAGTACTAGTTCAAAGATATAAGTGGAGAAAAAAGTAAAAAAATCTAGCAAGAAGTCTGGAAAATCAAAAAAAAACCAAGTAGCTGATTTGAAGCAAGTAGAAACTGAACAAAGAAAGATAGAACCTGAAAGTTTACTCCTTAGAGTTACTTAGAACCTGAATTAGTCCTTCCAGAAGTTATTGCAATATACAAGGCTAAAGAAAAAGAAAAGCAAGTGTAAGCAAAAATTTCTGAAGATCTAGAGTCTCTTAGTCTGAATATCTCTTCTGATTCAAATTTACCAGAAACAAGGTTCATGGAGCTTCTGAAATTGCCCAGGAATTCTACATTAGAGTTATCTGCAGCAGAGTTATTGGATAATGAAGTGCAGGACAGGATGCTTTCCTCTTAGAAAGATCTTGATAAGCTATATGGCTCTTTTAATTATGATCTGCTATGGGATAATTATGAAATTAGTAATTGTTTTGATTGGAATTGACAGCTATTGAAGTCCATTTTGCAGAAGAAAGTCTCAGAGAATGAACCAGGAAGTTCTAAAACTACTTAGGATTTAAACATGTCGCTAAACTGTTTATAATCTCCTCCAAAGGTTCAATATATTCACTATACTCCCTTTTGTAATCCATTTATGCTAGACATGATTTTAGAAAAAGATGAAAATATAATAATTTCATCTCCAAAATTGCCAACATTAGAGTTTTTGAAATGCAACCCATTTTGAAAAGAAGACAAGGAGATTATCTGGAAGGAAAATCTAGAGTTACAGCTCACTTTGGATTTTTTGATCAAGCAAGAATATGAGAAATGTATTTCACAAGGTTTTAGAGTTCAAGCATTTATCTCTAGGGCTTTATTACCTATCTTGCCAATATCAGATACTAAAGAATGATTTATCTTCCAAGTATCTGATGCAATTTGTCTTGCTTAGCAAGCTATGAAATGGCAAAATCAGTTGAGTCATTTTCTAGAGACAATAAAACTGGTTTTGTTTCAAAAATATCACATGCTAAAGATTAACAAGGAGTTATGGAAGCTGAAGAGAGAATGATTGAAGATTCAGTGGATGCAAGTAGAGCTCCTCTGCCAGACTTCAATTAAAGAAGAATCAGTTGTTTTCTTGGTAAAACCCTTAAAGACTTTCCTTCCTGATAGTCTGCCCTCTCCAACATCTTTTCTGGCTTTTGCTGCCAAGATTTCCAAGTTAAAGGGTTATTTCAATAAGGCAAATTGTGATTTACTTCAGAGTATCCTTAGAGTTTACTGTCCAGAACATTGAGGTTGTCTTCTTAGAAATGCTTTTCAGTGTCCTGGATGCATTGATTGCCTTTTCTACTTTAGTAAGAACTGGTGATTATCTTTTTCAGAGTATGCAGATGTTGTTTCAAGGAAGTTTAAGGTTTTTTTTTCATCAACAATAAGGAAAATTTTTTCTAATATGGTTTCTTTGCCCATTCTCACTTCTCTTTTGTCAATTTGAGTTTCATTAGGATACTAAAACCTAAAGAGGGGATAGTAGAAGTAAAGACATTATAATGCACTTTTTTACTTTTTTCATACTTATCTTTTTTTGCATTTCTGATACTACTTTTACTCTTTACATTGTTACATCACATGACCCTTTCACATCTTCACATTTCACTTGTCTAGACTGGTCTAGGCTATAAGATCATATCTTATGTTTTACATGTGTATTTCTAGATTCCTGCTTCTTTTATACTATTGGCTTGCTTACTGTACAGTAGTTTAGGGCCAGTTCATCTTATATGGTCTGTGTGCCATTCTGTAGCATATATAAACAGGGTATGCAAGCTAAAACACTCCAGTCTTGTGCACTTGAGCCTTAGCCTGCTTTTTCAAGTTCTAAACTCCATATTCTTTTTTGCCTAGTTCTCTAAGCCTCTATGTTCAAAGGCTTAGCTTGTTTAAGTGCATACCAAGAAATCTACCAGTTTCTATCAGTTAATGCAAAGAACATGTTTTAAAAGATATAGCTGAAACAACAAGGAACAATAACAAAGAAACTAAGTCAATTTCAAGAAATAATTTTTGCAATAATTTTTCATTTTAAAGTCTATGCTTTTCTTTTTTTTTTTGCATTTTCAGAGCTCAGAGTTATTTATTATAGAGCTACCTGGTCAATGATGGATTGAAGTTTACTTTACAAGATCATTGGCAATCTGGAGTTTTACCCTTGCAGAAAAGATAGTGTTATATAATGTCAATTCATATGCACAAGAGTTATGTGATACATTATGTGATTATGAAATTTCTATGCCATACAAGAATAAACCCTAGACTAAAGGATTAGCATAGGATTAATTAGCTATCTTAGATAATGGTGATTTTCCAATCTAATCTAGATAATATCTGATCTTGGATCTTTTCAGCCTTAAGGCTAAGATACTGTTTTAATCTTTATTAATCCTAAAGTTTCCCTTCTATTCTATTGATTCTTTTTCATTCTATTCCTTGATATACATAGCCCATTTGATTATACTCTATAATCATGCCCTATGTCCAGTTATTATATTAGTATTTATATCTGGTACACTTGGTGGTCTGTGCATTAATCTAGATAGTATAAATAGGCTATCTATGTAGCTTTAAGCTCTCTAGCTTTGAGCACTTGTTTGTTTAGCCATCTAGGCATATCAATAAGCATTTAGGTTTTCTATATTTGCTTCTCAGATTTAGCTACCCTGAGTACTTTCCCATCTTAAGTTATAGCCCTATATAAAAATAGACATTTCTTTCTATTATTCTTACTTATATTTGAATTTGACTTTAATTCCAGCATAACCCCAAGGCAATTTAGATTAGAGTTAAAGCACAGATCCTATCTGTTTAAGAAAGTCTATAATAGATCTCTGCCACAGATTAGATTCATTAATCTAGATTCAATTAAAAGACAACTATTACCTAAGATAGCTAATTAATCCTGTGCTAATTCTTTAGTGAGAAATACTTTGAATGGAACTGACCATAGTCTAGGGTTTATTTTTGTATGGCATAGGAGTTTCATGATCATGTAATAAATTATATGATTCTTGTACATGCAAATTGTTGACATATAATACTATTCTCTTTTCAGAGGCAAAACTTCAGATTGCCAATAAACTTGTGAAGTAAACTTCAACCCATTATTAACCAGGTAGCTCTGTGAATAAATAACTCTGAGCTCTGAAAGATGTAAAAAAGAAAGAAGAAATGCATAGACTCTGAAAAATAAAAAATTGTTGTGAAAATTACTTCTTTGAAATTATCTCAGTTCCTTTATTATTTCTTGTTGTTTCAACTATGTCTCCACTTCTATTATCCCCTTTTCAGATTTCATTATTCTGATGAAACTCAATTGGCAAAAGAGTGGAAAAAAAAGATAAAGAAATCTGATTGGAAAATTTTTCTTAATTTTGACAAAATTAAAACCTTAAACTTCCTTGAAACAACTGCCACATACTCTGAAAATCAATCAATCCAATCACTGATGAACAGTGATAGGTAATCAATGCAAATGGGACACTAAAAAGTATCCTATAGAAGACAATCTTTGTGCTCAGAACAATAAATGTTCAGAATAAGTTGAAGGATACCATGATCAACCTTATTAATGTGCTATTTTAACTCGGAAACTTTCATGTTAAATGGCAGGTCAGGTGTCAGGGAGAACAGACTGATAAAAAGGGGAATCTTTAATAAATCTACTGGCAAAAACAACTAATTCTTCTTCAATTGAAGAGTCTGGCAGGGGAACTCTGCTTGCATTTACTAAATATTCTTTGATCTTCTCTTTAGCTTTTGCAACTTCTTGCTTATCCTCAGCTTGTGATATCTCTGAAACAAAACCAGTGTCATTGTTTTTAGAAAATGACTTTACTAATTCTTGTTATTTCACTATTGAAAGGATATGCTGGGCTATAGGTTTAGGCAATTAGCCCTCCAGTTAATAGTATTGGACTGGAGAAAGCAGGAAGGAGTGGTTGTGTCAATATAGTAATGGTCTGAAAAAAAAATATAGTAAACATAGGTAAATATGGGTTTGTCCATGACTGCCATTTAGCCTGATCTCTGATACATTCTTTTAGGCCAGATGCAGTGCTAATTCATCAATTAGCCTTTTATGTTTGATTTGTGCAAGGGGTTTTGTGAGGCCATTAGTGAGTATTTTGATGGTGAGCATGTACATAAGTGCAAGTGTGCCATTTTCAACTTGTTTGCACACAAGATGGTAATGAATAGAAATGTGGCAAGTGCAGGAGTGGAAATGGGGCTTCTTTGTGAGTGAAATGGTACTTGTGTTGTTGATGAGTATTTTAGTAGGTCCTGATATGTGTGTGATAATGCTGATGTAATTGAGAAACTGGCATAGCCAAAGTGCCTGCTTGATCCCATGTGCTAGTGCCATGTATTTAGCCTTAGTAGAGGATGCAGCAATGGTGGCTTGTTTCTTGCTGTTACATAAGATGACTGTGTTGCCAAGGGTAAAGATGTAGGCAGAGGTAAAATGGCAGTCATTGATATCACATGCCCAGTTTGCATTAGTAAAGCCAGTTAGCTGGGTTGGATTGGCACTGCTGATCCAGCTGAATGTGAGCCCCAGTTTGTGAATTCCTTTAAGATACTGAAGGGTGTACATTAGTGTTTTCCAGTGTATTTTCCTGGGATTTGTGCTATATTGGCCAAGCTGGCTGACTGCAAATGCAATGTCAGGACATAAGACAATAAAAAGCCATGTGATATTGCTAAGCACCTCTCAGTATGAATGTTTCATTAACTCACTCTTCTTCTCCTCTGACTGTGGGCAGTTCATTTTTGAGAGAATGAGGCCCTGTTTCATAGAAGTGGGGACTGGTGTACAATTACTTATGTGGTGTCATAAGAGAAGGGTGTTGTTATAGTTCGCTTTTTCAATTTTTGATCATGTGACCTTATCTTATCTTTCCATGTGGTTATCTAATCTTTTATCTTATCTAGGCATGTAATGGGTCACATGATAGGTCTAGACCCAGAGCATAGGGTTAGCCTCATGTCTTTAGCCTTGTTTTCATTTCCATTGTTCTTCCATTTTAGAAACCTCATTTCTCTTCAGCCATTGGCTATTCTCATAAGTGCTTCTCTTCCATTTGATGGTGCCTCAGGGTCTGTGGGAATATTTCCATCAGGGTCTTGGTCCATGCGCCATTCTGTACCATATAAATACTGTAGCCTTAGTATATCTCAAGCTCCAGTCTTGAGCACTTGTATCTTTCTTGCAGGTGGCCTCACTAGTGGCTCCTATATCATTTATCCTTTGCCTTACCCTTGATTGGGTTTGTTCTTGTCTCATCGTATATCATCCGAATTTGACAACACAACACTTGCTCATAACTTTTTACCAGTCAAGGGCACTTATTGCAGAAAAATGTTCACATAAAAAAGGGATATGCTTGGGGGCATGAAGAGAAGCTAGCAGAATTTGTTGTTGAGGCAATTGCAGGTTTCAGTAATGATCAGTCTGGTCAAGAATCTTTCCAAAAACACTTTGATGACTTTGAGCAACAAACGCTCAAAGATTTTAGGGAAAAAAGAGGCCAAGATAGGAAAGTAGCTATCACATCTAGGCTTCACACTCTCCATCCCTCCTGTTCTTTAAAAACAGTCTTGTGTCTTCCAGAAACAGTAGCCAACTGTGTTATCAACCAGCCAGCATTTCCTGTCAACAGAATTAGGTTTGATCCTCTCCAAGCACCCCGACCCTGCCCCAGACCCAGCCCAAGAGCCTCTACTCTTCCCCTCCCCAGAACCGAGACCCCACTCCTTATTCTGAAGCCCAAGCCTGAACCTGAGGATTTCCAATATGTCTACAGATCTTGAAGATTTGATAAGGCAATTGGTGGAAGGATTTACAAAGATGGAAGGATCAAATTCAAGGAAAATATCAGACCCAGGGAAATGGAATGGTGAGAAGAAGGAATGGAGGAAGTGGTTTGTTTCCATGTCAGTCTGGCATGTGGAACAGAAGTGGAAAAACAAGAGAGAATAGACTGCAGCAGTTCTTTCCCATCTCAAAGGAAAAGCTGCAGGATATGTGCAAATAACATATGAAAAATACATCAACAAGGAAATGGAGTTGAATAGAAATGGGGACAAATTAGGTTTGAATGCCTGGCCAGATTATGGTGGCATTGCAAGGGAACTACAAGCTTATTTTCATATCGATGAATTAGCTCATGAAGCATTGAAGAAGCTGGAGGCATTACAGCATAGGAACTCAGTCAATAAGTACCTCCGGGAGTTCGAGGTGTTGAGGGTTGACACAGGAGTCAGTGATAACCATGTGTTGAAATTAATGAGGACCCAGGTACAGTACCGGGTTTACCAACAGGTTTTCATGCAGGGCATGGCAGAAACCTTGTTGGAATTTGTACAAGCAGTTCAGAAAATAGGTCGATCTTTTGAATGAATGGCTGTTGAGCAATCTGCTCCAGCATTCATACCAAGGTACAATGCTCCTCGCATTCCCCCTCCCTCATTGTCTTTCACCCCACAATACAATTCCCTGCCCCACTTTACAAGTACTGGTATTCAACCTGGCAGAGGAGCTCCTATGGATGTTGATCATCAAGGAGCAGCACAAGTCTGTACATGTTACAGCTGCAGAAAAATGGATCACTTTGCATGTGAGTGCAAAGGGACATTCAATCCAGCTGCACCGAGGCCTTCAAACAATTTTGGCAAGGGACCTCAGGGTCAACAAGCAGCTCCAAGGCAACAATGAGCTCAATATATTCAGCCAGTGAAATTTTCCGAATTTTCACCTCCTGATGCCAAGGGCTGGCAAATGGCTGAACTGGTAGCACTTGGGCCAGTATACAACATGGCCAATGCAGCAAGGTTTGCAGAAGTCCCTGCAGCATTGTGGGGAACTATGGAAGAAGCTAGAGCTTACTTCCAAGACATGTTTGAATCAGAATGGAAGCAGAAAGAGGTTTTGGGAAAAGATTGAGGGACTCAGCAAGGCTAGTAGCTGCAGTTCCTGTATGTGATTCTTTGTTTTCTTTGTCATTTAATGTTCATACTATGAAATAGGATAAACCTTTTCATTCTGTGATGGCGTCTCAATCAAGTGTGGCCCTGGAAATAGGGTGCTTAATTCCATTGGAAAATATTGATGGACATCTTTTTGCAATAGGAAGCAAAGAAAGAAAAGATCTAGCCAAATTATTTAACAGAAAAGAAAGAGATGAGTTGGGCATAAGTATTAAAGTGAATAAAGAAGTATGAGGGAAAAATGGATTTAAAATGGAATCATGTGGTCTAACCTTTGCTATTGTGAACTCAGGAGCATCAGTGACCTTTATAGATCAAAAGTTCATATGGAAACATGAACTATATGAAAAAGATCTACTCAAGACTTTAAAGGTATATAATGCAGATGGAACAGAAGGCAACATAGGTAGGATTGCTCACTATGTGGTTATTTATATCTCTATAAAAGGAAAAAATGGAAAATGGCATTGAGAACATATTAATGCTTATGTTTCTTCACTGGGAAATCTGGATTTACTTATAGGTTACAATTGGTTCACAAGGCATAACCCAGATATAGATTGGGTAAACAAGACAATTGATTTTCCTAGATGTTCTTCAAACTGTGAAATGCATTTGATCTCATGAAGGGTAACAGCAGAGGAACAAAGTCAATTAGAAAAAGAATTGCTGAAGGAGTTGTGGAAGTTTATCACAGTCTTCTCACAGCACAAATCTGAAAGAATGCCAACAAGAAAACTATGGGACCATGGAGTGGAGTTAAAAGAAAACTTCATTTCAAAAAAAGGCCATATCATTCCTCTAGCCCAAGCAGAAATGGACAAAGTAAGAAGCTTTATTGACAAAGAAATGAAGAAAGGTTACATATAATCTTCAAAATCACCTCAAACTTTGCCCAGTTTCTTTATTAGCAAAAAGAATGGTGGCAAACAAATGGTAATAGATTATCATTATCTCAACAAGTTCACCATAAAAAATAATTATCCTCTTCCCTTGATTTCAACACTGATTGATAGATTAAATGGTGCAGATCTATTCACCACTCTAGATCTATGATGGGGATACAACAACATTTGCATGAAAGAGGGCAATGAGTGAAAAGGGGCTTTTACCACTCCCATAGGAGCATACAAGCCATTGGTAATGTATTTTGGAATGTGCAATTCCCCGAGTATGTTCCAGGCTATGGTAAATGATATATTCCACAATATGTGGGAATATGTTGTCATTTATATTGATGACATCATGATCTTTACCAAAGACAAGACTAGAGAGCAACATCTAGAAATCATTGCAGAAGTTTTAGATCATCTTTGTGACCATGACCTCTTCTTAAAACCTTCAAAGTGTCACTTTGCCCAACCTCAAGTTGATTATTTGGGCATGGTTGTGTCTAAAAAGGGGGTACAGATGCAACTAAACAAGACTAGTGCTGTTTGGAGTTGGCCAATTCTGAAAACAGTTAAGCAAGTACAAGCTTTTCTTGGGCTAGCAAATTATTATCAGTGTTTTGTTCCCAATTTCACTGATATTGCCAAACCCCTCAATTTCCTCACAAAGAAGGATACTCCGTTCATCTGGACAGCTGCTTGCATGGTAGCTTTTGTTCATCTTAAGGAAATCCTCACATCCGAACTCCTTCTTTGTTATCCTGACTCCTCTAAATCTGTTTGTGTAGAAATGGATGCTTCAGATGTTGCTGTTAGAGCAGTTCTATCCTATCAACATGAAGATGGGCTTTGGCAACCAGCTGCATATATTTCTCACTCTTTGAATAAAGCCAAATGCAACTATCCTATTTATGACAAAGAGTTATTGGCTATTATTTGGGTGCTCAAGGATTGGTGTCACTATTTAATTGGGTGAGATTCTTTTGAGATTTGGACAGATCACAAGAATCTTGAATACTGGAAATGGCCACAAGATCTGTTATCTTGTCAAGCTCACTGGCAGACTGTATTAGCCAAATTCAATTTTAAATTATGCTACAAACCGGGTTCTACTAATGGATGAGCTGATGTGCTCTCCAGAAGACAGGATCATTTTGATAACAAACCAGACATTAACAAACAAATTGTTATGCTTCCTTTAGATGTTTTTAAATGTGTACTTTCTCTTTCTTCCTCTTTCTTTCCTTGTATTCAACAGGCATCAGTGGACTTACAACTTCCTTCCCACTTGTGTTATAGTTCAGAGCAAAAGGTTTATTTAAATGATCAAAAACAAATTTTTGTTCCAGAAAAGCTACATACTGAAGCTCTTAATTTATTTCATTCTTCACCTTTAGGTGGTCATGCTGGTCAAGGTCACACTAGCCAGCTTTTATCGCGTTACTATTATTGGCCAGGTCTCCATGAAGATGTTGCACATTTCATTTCCCATTTTTCCACATGTGCAACATCCAAGGGATTAGAAATGGTCATTCCTGTTCATCCTCTTTCTACTGCTTCTTCTCTGTGGGAAGATATTTCTGTGGACTTTATTACTGGACTTCCCATTTCAAAGGGTTTTGATGCTATTATGGTGGTCATGGACCGGTTTTTGAAAGAAGTTGTTTTTATTCCTTGTCTTTCTTCTCTCTCTTCTCTTTACATTGCAGAACTTTTCTGGGATCATGTTTGGTTCAGACAGGGACTTTCTAGCACTATTGTTTCAGATCAGGGACTGCAATTCATATCAGAATTTACAAAATGGTTAAACAAGATTCTGCAGATCAAGCAGAAACTATCAATGGCATATCATCCTAGAATGGATGGGCAAACAGAATGGATAAATCAGGAATTAGAGCAATATTTGAGGAACTTCATTACAAAATGGCAGGACACTTGGGCAGATTGACTCAAAATAGCAGAATATCATCATAACAATTCATATTCAACCTCTACAGACACATTGCCATTCGAAATAATGAAAATGTATCATCTGCATCTAGGCTTTGAGCCACCCACATCGGAAAATCCATCATCTCAATTCTTATGAGACATGTCCAAATTATTTAAAGAAGTCAAGGAAGCATTAGAAAAGACAAAAGAAAGAATGGAGAAGCAGAATAAGCAAAGTACACCTACATATCACAAAGGCCAGCAAGTTCTGCTTTCTACAAAGAATTTAATGCTTCTCTATCCCTTAAAAAAGTTAACCAAGAAGTGGATCAGATCATTTGAGATTTTAGAAGTTATTCCACATGCAGTTCATTTGTGGTTACCCAAAACAATGTGGATTCATTCTACTGTCAATATCTCTCAAATTAAACCATATTTTCCATCCCTTCATAATCAAGATATTCTCACTCTGGATCCTATTATTATTACAGAGGAAGGTCATGCAGAATATGAAGTTGATCATATAGTGGATTCTCGAGTTTGTAAAGGAAAACTCAAATATCTGGTTCATTGGACTGGATATGGTGATAATGATCATACCTGGCAAACTAAGGATGATTTAGCCAATTCACCAGATCTCATTAAAGAATTTCACAAACTTCATCTCTCTACTCCTTGATATCTCTTTACCACCAACCTCACCTCATTCCATTCTTTATTCTTGCTGTATGAAAACCATACCATTGAAACTCCTTTATGCATATCTCATCTGGAATCCTCGATCTAAAAAGAGGGTAGTGTTATAGTTCACTTTTTCAATTTTTTCTAGACCCAGAACATAGGGTTAGCCTCATGTCTTCAGCCTTGTTTTCATTTCTGTTATTCTTCCATTTTAGAAACCTTGTTTCTCTTCAGCCATTGACTATTCTCACAAGTACTTCTCTTCCGTTTGATGGTGCCTCAGGGTCTGTGGGAATATTTCCATCAGGATCTTGGTCCATGCACTGTTTTATACCATATAAATACTGTAGCCTTAGCATATCTCAAGCTCCAGTCTTGAGCACTTGTATCTTCCTTGCAGGTGGTCTCACTAGCAGCTCCTATATCATTTATCCTTTGCCTTACCCTTGATTGGGTTTGTTCTTGTCTCATCATATATCATCCGAATTCAACAATGCAACAGGTGTCAATATATTGGGTTTGTGATATGGTGGTGGTGTAATTGTAACAGTTGTCAGTGATGCAGAATCCCATGAGCCAGTCTGGGCTCTTTTCCTTCACCTCAAATAGATAGTGGAGAAGGAAACAGATGTCAGTAAGCATTTTCTTGAAGCTAGCAATAGTGAGGGCATTGTCTACATGAATTGTGGTTATCACCTTTCCTTTTTCTGTTTCTCATGTATATATAGCATAGTCAGAGTGGATGCAGGTAAACCATTTGTTGTCAGCTTTTGGTTTATATGTTTGTTTTATAAGTAGGAGCCTTGTTTAATACTATATAAGCTAAGTAGTAGTTGGATCACTCTGTTTGTGCCATCTTTGAAGCCCTTGAGTTGGTGTATATAGATCTTGTGATTGATTTTGCTGTGTAGAAATGCTCCAGTAATGTCATCTTGGCCTCAGTGCCAGCTGTGTGTGGCTGCATAGTATAGAATGGTGCATAGTGAGTCAAGGCAAACAGTGGGGAAGAATATGTCACTGTAGTTGATTCCAGGAATTTGTAAGTATCCTTGGGCAACAAGGCATGCTTTGTAGTGTGTTATTTCTCTGTTGGGACTCTGTTTGATCATGTATGTCCACCAGCATCCAATAATCTTGCAGTCTTTTGATTTGTTGACCAGTTTCCATGTTCCACACTTTTGTAGCATTTCAAATTCCTTATGCATTGCTTTTCACCATTTGTTAACATCAGAGCCTGAGGTAGCTTTTCAGAAGCTCCATGAAGTTTCCTTTCCATGAGCTGCAAGATATGCCATTTGTGTGATTTGACTTATGGCTATTAATTCCTCAGTGAGGTGCACTGTTCCCCTTTTTTTTTGTGCCCTTTAGTTTTTTTTTCCTCTTCTGCTTGCTATCTGTCTGCTGCCTCTTTCCTCCAGGTTGTAAGAGTGACTCATTCAGAGTGTCAGAGTGGGCCAGAGGGTTTGGTGGGGTTATCATCAGTAAATAGTGTGATTCTGGAGATGGTCTGTGTTACTTCTTCAGTTTGGGTGGCATTGGAGGGTTGGTCAGGCACTCCAATGTTATCTGGCTGGCTGAGGACCTTCTTATAGGTGATAACATCCTATAAGGTAGTGAACTGGCATTTTAAAGGGAGCCATACTTTGTAGGCTTTGGATCCATATTCAAAGCCACATAGTATCCTGTCTATTGAGTATGCATCAAGTTTCTGGCAGTATTCAGGTGGTACACAGACATGGCAGTGAGATCTGAAGATGCAAAGTATTTCCACACTCAGTTTCCTCTTATAGAAGGCTTTGTTCAGCATGGATTATGTTAGTGCATAAGTTGGGCAGCAGTTACAAATGTAGTTTGCATACTTGTGTGTCTTTGGCCAGAAGCCTCTGGGTAGTTCCACATTGTGTAGCATAGCAAGGGTGCTTTCATGAGTAGCCTGGTTAAAGTACTCTGCAATTCCATTTTGTTATGGGATATGGGGGGCTGAGATCTTGTGAGTAATTCCTTTTTCCATGAGATATTTCTATAGGGCAGTGTTTATGAATTCACCTCCCTGGTCAGAGTAGATGGACTTTACCCAGTGACCAGTGAGAGTTTTGAGTCATTTGACAAGGGCTTTATTCTTGGTATGGAGATATTTCTTCTATTCCTTCATTGACAATGGCTAGGGTATATATAAAGCCCTGGATGGACATATTAAAGGGGCCTTGTATGTCCATGTGAAGTTGTATGATGGTATTCTTGGCACAGTTTATCAAGGTGCTGGGGAACAGTGCTTGGTGGTGTTTTCCTTTTGTACATCCATTGCATGATAGCAGTTCCTCCCTGCCTTATAGATTGAGGTCAGTGACTAGCTGGTGGCATTGGAGGTATTGCATCTCTTTTAGGCTGATGTGGCCTAACCAAGCATGCCATAGATCAAGATTGGATGGCAGTTGGGTGGCAAAGGTGGTGTTGTAATGGGCATTAGAGGAAGTAATGGCACTATTGATTTTGTAGAGGTTGCCATGCAGTTGGCCTTCTGAGACAACCTTGCCATCTGGACTTGTGATAATAAAGTAACCATTTCATTTGGTTATCTCCATCCCTCTCTGGTCCATTCAGCTTTCAGACATCAATTGTCTCAGGCATTTGGGCAGTAGCTGACATTGGTTAGTTTGATGGTTTGATTGCATTTGCCTCTGACCATTGCAGTTACTAGAACAGTGCCAGTGCCAAGTACCTGGAGCTACGGGCTATTTTTGATGATGCCCTTGATAGAGTCAATGGATGGGGTAAATGTGCTGAATGCAGTGCACTTGTTACATATGTGATTGATTGAGCTGCTATCCAATATTCAGCTAAAGTGGGAGTGGGTGGAGCTACCCATGAAGTAGCTGACAGGGTCTAAGTCTGATAAGTTATTGTCTGATTTATTTTCACTTTTCTTGGGGTTAGCCATAGCTTGATTTGCTCTTTTGCCCTTTGATTTGGATTTGGCATTGTCTCTTGTCTTTTCTTTTTCATATTTTGAATCTTTTAACTTTTTTGACTCTTCTTCCTTTGCCTTCTGTTTCCAGTGCTTATTCCCTTCTTTCGACCAGCAGTCTTTGGTCCAGTGGCCCAATATTTCACAGTTGTTGCAGTATGGTTGGCTGGAAATGGGTTTATGGCTATGTCTGTTCTTGTTTGACCTGGAGCAGGTGGCCTGGAAGCTGGATTTGGCATTCTAACTGGTGCATACTCCATGTTCTTTCCAGATGTGGTGTTTGACTTCAGATGAGATATAGCATGCCAGTAGGGCAGCAAAGACATAGTTTCATGTATTTGGCATGGAGATGTGTAAAAAGCATGCAAATAGGCAGTTATCAATGTCTTTATTCATCAGAATGAGGTCACAGTGGTATGACTTCATTTTTGTAAGATATGCAGCTAGGTTCTCTCTGTCTATGTAGTGTGTGGTGGCTAGCAAGGTAATAGACATGGTTTAGTCCATGACCATAGTACCAGCATACAGCTGATGCACTCCAGCCCAGATTTCTGCTGCTGTGGGTAGATATCCCAGCTGATTTTGCACCTCCTCCATTATTACTGCTGTGAGTATGGAGCTGACAAGTAAATTTGCCTTCTGCCAGCAGGCAGGATAATGTTGGATCTCCTGCATGAGTCCAGATGGTCTGGTAAACTGGGGGTCCAGGTAATCATGGAGTTTAACAGTTTTCAGGGCATGTTGTATAATGCCTGTCCATGTGACATAGTTGGTTTCTTTGAGTTTGGATTTGAGTTGGAACAGGTAAGTATATTTTGATGGGTCAATACTTTATTTGAGGATAAAGTGGGTTTTATCCTCAGAGTCTGATGGCTCATCTAGGAAGTACTGTGTCAATGCTCCAGAGTATGAGAATATGTGGAATAATGACCTGCATGGTTGTAAAGGGTATAGTCAGCTGGTAGGTTCATTAGAAATAATGGTAGTTTTATCTCTTGATAATACTGCAGGCCTAAGTCTTCCCACTGTTTCACTGTGGGTAGGTCATCTGCTGTCTGTTGTGTCAAGGGACATTGTGCTATACAGGGCTCATAACCTATTAAAACAGTATGCTGGGCTATAGATTTAGGCAATTAGCCCTTCAGTCAATAGTATTGGACTGGAGAAAGCAGAAAGGAGCAGTTATGTTAACATAGCAATGATTCAAAAAAGGAAATATAGCAAACACAGGTAAATGTGGGTCCATTTGTAACTGCCATTTAGCCTGATCTTTAATATTCACAACTTACTAAGTAAGATAAATTACATCCAATATTATGAAAATCATTCTTTTTTTGGCAGATATTATTGGTAAGATATATAATAAAGCCCTAGAGACTAATATAGGGGCTCTAAATTCTTGTAAAATATGTTCCTTGAATTCTTGCTTAATTAAAAGACCTGAGACTAATTTGATCTCCAGATTTTCTATTTAGATCTTCTCAGCATCTTCTTTCCAAAATGGATTGTATTCCAAAAACTCTGATGTTGGTAATTTGGGAGATGAAATCACCATGTCTTTATCTTTATCTTGTATTGTTTCTAGCATAAATGGATTATAAAAAGGAGTATAGTGAATCCATTGAATCTTCAGAAGAAACTGTGAACAGTTTAATGACATGTCTAGATCCTGAGTAGTTTTAGAACTTCCTGGTTCATTCTCTGAAACTTCCTTCTATTGAATACTCTTTGACAACTTTCAACTTCAATTGAAATGATCACTGATTTCCTGATTATTCCATAGCAGATTATAATCAAAAAAGCTGTATATTGCATCAAGATCTTCCTTAGAGGGAAATACCTTGTTTTGAGTTTTATTGTTCCATGACTCTGCTACAGGTAACTCTAATGTGAAACTCCTGGGCTATTTCAAGAGCTTCATAGACCTTGATTCTGGTAATAGCAGATCAAAAGAGACATCTAGAGATAAGGGCTTCAGATCTTCCAAAATCTTTTCTTGCACTTGCTTTCCTTTTTCTTTTACTTTATGCATGGCTATAACTTTAGGGAATATGGTTTCAGGTTTTAAGAAAGTCTGAGGGATAAAAACTTCAAACTCATCATTTGCATCTACTCATACTAAGGCTTTTATCTGTAACTCTGATTTAGATAACTCTAAAATGATAGTTTGCAAACTTTCTGGTTCTACCTTTTCTTGTTCAGTTTCTACTTACTTCAAAACTACTTTAGTCTTTTTCTTCTTCTAACTCTTAGACTGTTTTGTTTTCTTGGCTTTTGTTATAGTATTTCTTTTATTTCTTTCCTCTATCTTACTTTATTCTTGACATATGTAATAGTTTATGTATACTGTATAGCTAAGGCTGCACAGCAATATATAGTGGCTGTTATGAATGAACAGTTCACTAGCAGAAAAGTCACATGACAAGCATGTGACTGTGAGACTTCTATGTCAAACAAGAATAAACCCTAGGATATGATTAAGTTGTTTATTCAGAGTTCCCCTTGGGTTTGGATAATGCTTATGATTAGATCTAGTATCTCAGATGACAGATTAATCTTCTAATTTGTATCTCTGATGAATCTGATTTCAATCCAGATGAGGGTCAGATGCAATCATGGCAGATCTCTAGATGGGATCTTCTCAGCCTCATAACTGGGGGTATGGTTTAATTTCTGCTAACCCTGGACCCTTACCTTTCATTTCTACATAGCCTTTTTCTTATACACCTGATTCACATGGCCCACTTGGTCATATTCTCAGTAAGCATGCCCTATGCCCTACTTCTATTTATGGTAGTACTCTAAGCCCCAGAGATGGTCCATGCACAAGCAGGATAGATATAAATACTTAGTGAAATATAGTACTTAGCCCTTAGCTTTGACCACTTTGTTATCCATACTACTCTCTAATTCTCACTCCTAGTTAGTCACAATACAAGTGGCTTTCTCTGGATACTAGTGTGATGGCTCCTCAGAAGTTGCTACTTTGAGTATATATCATCTTCCTTCCATCTATTCTAATCAAGACTGACACTGATACTGACATACCCTCTCAAGGCCATACCATTTAGAGTTAGGATGAGTTATACCAAGTCTGACACTATAACAGTGTGTTAAAACTTTCATTCCACTAAAAAAGAGACTGTTAAAACCTATACCAAGACAAGTATACTTTTAACCAGTTTTTTTTTTAAATGAAACTCTTGACACTGAAGGAAGGTTAGAACTCCAGGGGGCTCCAAAGAGCTCTGGGGAAATCTAGGAAGGGTTTCAATGGTTGGACAGGACTTGGCTTCACCTTATGTGGTGCACCCTTGTACTTCTCTGTTGTCCCAATTTACATAGATGTCAGAGGTGGGTGAAGGCTGTCTCTATGCTTAACAGGAGGGACAGGCAGGACAAGGAGAGTCAAGCCTAGTTATGGGAATGAGACCTTGCAACTTCTTTGAGGATATCACTTGGCCTCAGAGATACTCTGGAGTAATCCAGAGGGTCAGAGTGAGCCCAAGGGCTCAAGTAGAGTAAGGACAATAACAAGAGGGTGTTTCTGTTGTTTTTGTTGATATTCATACTGAGGTACAAGATACAAAACTACAGTACTTATACCTCAGCAAGGCAGAGCTATCTAGAAGTGTAATGAAATGAGACAGGTGCAAACT
>JBBPKN010000853.1:0-26801 GCA_038089275.1 Pulveroboletus cf. rosaemariae | reverse complement strand
TGGATACCTTACTCATCATTCGTCAGCATGATTACTCACTTTATCTCCACTTCAACTCTATTAAGCTGTACTATAAAGTAGCATACTTCCTGTCCTCTCTTTCCTTATGCTACTTCTACCTTGCAATTACCTCACAGTCCTCGCATCTCCACTGCTCCTTGTACCTACATACTGGGAATCCATTGCTTGTGTTCTGGCACTTATCCAGAGGATCATTAGCATCTGATCTTGGCACACCCCTGGGAGTGTAGCTGATACTTCTAAGGCACAACACTTCATTTGTTGCCTTCCACTTGTCTTGAAGCTTATCTTTGGTTTGCTTCATCCTCTTTATCCACAGCAAGATCTATGCTTGTCCCTACCCAGGCCTAGCATAACACTTCCTCAGTGGGAAGTTGTAACAAGAAGATAGGCAAAGTGTCAAGAGGGATATTGCAAGAACAGAAGCCTTGATTGACAGTAAAGGCCATTATTTGTGAGGGCAGGTAATTTTCTTAGTGGAGGAGCAAAGAGAAGAAGTAACTAGGGAAAAGTGACAAGGGTGAAGGAGTTTATACTTATCCAAAGTGAACTAGGAATGTTTCAAGTTCTGTTTAGGTTCCCATAAGTCATCTTCTGCTAAGTACCCTTTCCATTGAATCAGAAACTGGTGGTTACCCAGGGAACCTTGATATTTTAATATTTACTCAATCTCATATTCCTCCTTACCTTCTATAAGGTCCAGAGGTGGAGTGGGGAAGTTCTTTCCATGAACATCATTTTCATGATAGAGTAATAACAGCAATGCATGGAATACAGGGTGGATCTTCCATGTGGATGGAAGGTGAAGGCAGTAGGTGATTGGGAAAAGGACCTCTGTAATAGTGAAGGGTCCTTTCCATTTAGGGGAGAGTTTTGGGTGAATAATAGCCCATTTCAGATTGTGGGCTTTTAACCACATCTTATTTTCTTTGGCAAATGGGGAAAAGGTGGAGCAGATATGGGATGTCATGGTCTGGTGAGCAAGGTCATGTGTGGTAAGGGCTTTATTGCAAGTGGCAAGGAGTGCCTTAGTGTGGTTAGCAATAGTAGGCATCAGTGATTTATTCATAATGGAGGAAAAGGCATGGGGTTCATATCCCATCATGAGATAGAACAGTGATTGCCCTGTAACAGAGTGGAGGCAGTGATTGTGAACAAATTCAGCATGGGTAATAAAATCAGCCCAGCTAGTGGGGTTGGAGCCACAATAAATGTGGATGTATATCTCAATCTCCTGATTAACTTGTTCAGTTTCACCATCAGATTGAGGATGGTACACAGTGGAGAGGGATAAATTGTACTCAAGGAGTTTTCCAAGCTCCTTGGCAAAAGCAGAGGTGAATTGAGGGCCACAATCAGAGATGATCTTGTCATATAGTCTGTAGTGGAGGTAAACTATGTGGAAGAAGAGAGTGGCAATGCCTTCAGTGGTGATGGATGTCTTAGTAGGGCAAAGAATTACCCCCTTTGTAAGCCTGTGGTCAACCACAACCAACAAGGCATCAAAGCCTGAGGAGGGAGAAAGGTCAGTAATTAGATTGCAAAAGATCTTTTGAAAGGGGCAAGTGGCAGTGGAGCAAATAGGGGAAAAAGCAGGAGTAGAGGGATGTGTATTCACCTTATTTTGTTGGCAAATAGGACAACCTGCAACATAGTGGCAGGCAAATGTAGAGAGGCTGGGCCATCAAAACTTGGCAGAGACAAGTTGTTGGGTTTTGAGATAACCAGGATGGCCAGTGGAGGGATGATCATAACATCATTGAAGAATTTCATGACAAAGGTTGATGGAAGAAGGGATAAAAATGCAGTTGTGGTAAATAAGCAAAACATCAGTTTCCTTCCAATTAGAGGTGCAGGAGCAGAGGAATTTCTCATCCACAGAGGCATCCTGTTTCTGCAGAATGAAGAGGTGAAGAGGGTCACCCTATTAATGCTATTTAATATGAGCAGAGAGGTTAGCATCAACCAGGTTGACAAAAAGCTCAGAAGAAAGGAGGGTAACTTTCTGATTATCCTGGGAAGTATCAGGGCAAAGGTTGGGATAATGGAAGAGGGCATCTGGCCCAGCAAGGGAGATACCAGCAATGTGCAATAGTTGCAGGTTAAAGTTGACAATGTTGAAAAGCCAACAAGCTTGGCAATGATTGAGCTTCTGGGGGGATTTGAAATAAGTAAGGTTTTTGTGATTGGTAAAAACCTGGATGAAGATAGAGAAGTCAAGAAGATATTGCCTCCAGGCTTTGAGGGTATGAATAACTGTGAGGAGTTCATGATCATAGATGTTATAATTCTGCTTAGCAGCAGAGAATGTCTGTGAGAGGTAAGAACAGGGATGCCAGTCCCCATTCTGGTCAGTTTGAAGAAGGATACCACCAGAAGCATAAGCTAAGGCATTAGTGGCAATGGCAAATGAGTGGGCAAGATCTGGCATTTGCAAAACTGGTTGGGAAAGGAAGATAGCCTTGAGGGAATCAAAGGCTTTCTAAGTGGCAGAGGACCAAGACCAGGCCATAGCTTCCTTGGTAAGGTTAAGGAGAGGACAGGTAATAGTGGAGTAGTTAGGAATAAATTGCCTATAGAAGTTAGCAAAGCCAAGAAAGGAACAAACATTCTTGACTTTAGAAGGGGTCAGCCATTGTGAGATGCTGGCAAGTTTGACAGGGTCCATGGTGAGTTTGCCTGAACAAATGATTATTTCAAGATATTTGACTTGGGAAATGGCAAAGGTGCATTTCTCCAGTTTGAGATAAAGATCAAGGTCTGCCATCCATTGAAGGACACAGGAGGTGTGTTCCTGATGGGTGGTAGCATCAGGGGAAGAGATAAGGAGGTCATCCATGTAAATAATGAGCCATCCTTCAGTAATTATATCCTGGAACAAATTGTTCATGAATTGCTGGAAAGTAGTGGATAAGTTGTTCAAACCAAAGAACATCACTGTGGGTTTGAAAAGCTCCTTATGTGTAATGAAGGTGGCTTTCCATTGGTGTCTGTCTTGAATATAAACATTGTTATAGCCCTATTAAACATTGAACTTAGTAAAAAGCTGAGTGTCCTGGAGCTTATCAATGAGATAAGAGATAAGAGAAAGGGGTAGGCATTGTGAACAGTATGTTCATTCAAATACTGGTAATCTTGGCATGGGCAGAGTTTGCCATCCTTTTTCTTCATCAAGAAAAAGGATAAGACTTGAAAGGAGTTGGATAGATGGATCTTTTCTGCTCAAAGGTTCTCTTCAAGGAAATCTTCCATGGCCTGTTACTCTGGGGGAGATAAGGGGTAAACCTTACCTATCTTTGGGGTGAATGTGTCCTTCAAATTGATCTCATGATTATAGGGGCAAGAGGGCAGAAGATGGTCAAGGGTTTTCAGAGTATTAGAGAATATCAATGAGAACTGAGAGTATTCAGGGGGAAGAGTCATCTTGGGTTTGGCTTTTTCAGCCTCAATGGCAAGCTTAGTGGATGTGGTAAGCCAAGCTACAGTAATCTCTGGGAGATAAGAGGAGCAGCAATCTAAGATCCTACTAGAGTGGTGATTATAAAGTGAGTCATTGATTGACTGCTCAGAAGTGACATAGTCCAGATAATGGACTAAAAGTTCATTGTGAGGAATGATGATATCTTCAAGGAGCCCATCAAACTGTGGTTTATGGACAGAGTTGATGCAATAGGTGGTTATGTCCAAGGGAAAGTCTGGAATGGTGAGTATGTTGGCCATCCAGTCAATAGTGGGGTTTGTGGCCCAAAGCCACAGGTGTCTGAGGATAATGTTCTTCTTCCCATATGTGATAATATAGCAGAAAACCAGGAAAGTGGATTGCTCAAAACAGAGAAGGTTGCAAGTTCTAGTAATCTTGCCCTTCTTGTTTTTTGAATGATTGATATTGTGAATGACAATGGGTTCAGAAAGTTTAGTAGTGGGGAGCTGGTTTTTCTTGACAAAGTCCCAGTCAATGCAGTTGATTTGTACTCTGCTATCAATAAGAGCACAAGTGGCTATGACTTTCTTGGCATGGAAGACAGGAGATACTTGTATGGCAATCTTCATAGATTTCTTTGAAGCAGATACAAGTACAGGTGCACAAGAGAAGGAGGGAGTACCTTGTATAGAGGAGGTACTCTATTTTAAAACCCTGGCCCTTAACCATCTTCTTCTTTTGTTCTTTCTTTACAACTACTCTAGCCACCCCATCATCTGATTCATCATCACTAACCTCCTCAATCTTCATTGTTGGTTTTTCAGCAGAGACCATCTTGATATAAGAGATTTCTTTGGTGGTGGTGGTGGAGGAAGAAGAAGTGGGGAAGTTCAGACAGGCAGTGTTGATATGGCCAGGTTTCTGGCATCCGAAACAGAGTTTATTCTTGATGCAGAAGGCCCTACCTGCATTAGTTAATCAGCCTTTCTTTATGGCATCCATGTCCATGACATTCAGATCTTTCTCTGATTTAGACATTGTAGTGGAGGGGGACATGGGAGTCCAAGCAAACATGCAAGGATTCTTTTGTTATTGTTCTGTAGAGCAAGCATGCTTCATGGTTCCTTGGAAGTAAGTGGCCTTGGTGTACCACTCAGTAATAGTAGATGGTATCGTATTCAGGTTATGGATATAATAGGAGAGATAGAATGCAAGTTCTGTTTCATAGTAACCAATGAGGACATTGTCATCAGTGATTTTAGCTATGATGACTTGGTTCTGGAACTCAGCAGTGTATTTAGTAAGGGAAGGCATACATTCACCTTTCTTTTCCTGTTTCATCTGTATGTTTGCCAACCAATGGATGGCAGTGTTAACTATGTTCTGTTATTGGAAAACCTTCAGGAATGCAGAGGTAAAATGGGAAAACTTTCCCATGGTGATAGTCATGCTGGAGATACACTTCTTCCAGTATATTGCAGCCCATGACAGTGCTGGCCCCTTGGTCATAAACAAAAGGGCAAAAGTGATCTTTTTCTCATTAGAGTCATAGACTGTGCTGTTAACAAAGAGGTAGAACTGGACTGTATCCAGCCAGTTCTCAGCCTTGGATCTATTGCTGTCAAAGTGCTTGGGGGCACCAAGGTGAAGTTTTATTGGCTTGGTGGTAGAAGTAGATGAGCCAGACATGGAAATGGTTGAAAAGGGTTGGAGAAGGGTAAATGCAGGTCAGTGTCAAACAGGAGTAGGGAAAGGTGGAGTCTGAGCTTGGGGAATCTGCAAGGAAGAAGAGAATTCATGTGCAAGGTCATAGTCTTCTCATACTTCTTCTTAAAAGGGAACAAGGATATCTGCAAGCATGTCTTCTGGTGTGGAAGGGCAATCTGGAGAAGAGGGGTTCTTGGGCTCTGAAGTGGACTCAAAAGGGTCTGAGGTTAAAGCTCTAGGCTTGTCTCAGAGGGAATTGAACAGTGAAGGTTGTTTAGGCAGAATGGTGGGAGCAGACTACAGCAATGGTAGCCACAAGTAGAATATGCTACTTTTTTTGTTACACTAGGCCTGGATAGGGACAGGTGTAGACCTTGCTGTGGAAAAAGGAGTAGAGGCAATACCAATGGTAAGCCTCAAGACAAGTGGAGGACAACAAACATAGTGTTGTGTCCAAGTGATATCAGCTACACTCCTAGGGGTATGCTAAAGTCAGATACAGATAACTCTCTGGATAAGTACCAGGTCACAAGAGTGGATTCCAAGTATATAGATACAAGAATAGAGGAGATGCAAGGACTATGAGGTAATCACAAGGTAGAAGTAGCATGAAGAGAGAAAAGACAGGAATGATGCTACTTTATAGTACAACTAACAAGGTTCAAGCAAAGATGACTAAGGTAATCATGCTAATGAATAATGAGTAAGGTATCCATGTGGAAATGAATGGAAAGTGATAGAATGATTATAAGTCAGCTGATTAGAAAATAGAAGGCATGGGCAAAGAATACAATAAGAGAGTGGTCTAGGCAAGGCCAGAACATGAGAAGAGCAGAATCTATTTGAAGAAAAGGAACAAGAAAGCACCTGAGGTGTGGAAAGAGCAGAAGCTAGGCCATAGGACAAGGAAAGAGGAAAAGAAAAGAGGAAACATAACAATAACAATAATAACTTAATGCTGAAAACTCCAGAGTAATTCAAAGAGTTGAAGTGAGCTCAAAGGCTTGGTCAGAGTAAGGATAAACAGACATGAACATGGGGTGTTTCTGTTGATATTCAAACTAAGGTAACAGATACAGAACTACTGTACTTATATCTTAAAGAAGCAGATTATCTAAAAAAGGGACAAAAATACAAAGAAAGTTATTTTAAAAGTAAAGGCAGGTACCAATGCAATCTGGATATAAATGGAGATATATCAGGAGTTGTCAGGAAAGTGAAGCATGAAACATCATCTTCTGAAGACAAATGAAGATAAGATTGGAGATATCTAAGAGTAACTAACAACAGGTGTCATCATAACACAGTGTTTGGATACAAAGCTGAAACAAAACAGAAGATAAGAACTGATGTCAAGAAAAAATGGAGTTAAAGCAGAGTTAAAGTGGAGTAGCTTCAGAGAAGCTGGAGCAAAGACTATAATAAGTAGAAATCATAAGTTAAGAAGCAAAACTAAAGTTGGAATGAAAGTGGCAATGAAATAGAGTAGCTTTGAAGAAGCTAGGGCAATGGAAAGGTATTGGAGGATTGGAGTTCCATGGAGGAGGGCCAGGAAGGTAGTATAGCTTTGGCAAGCACTAAGTGCAAGGATTAAGCACAAGCTAGATTGAAACTGGATCAAAAGGAGTCAGAGGGTTGGAGTTGCAACTGGAGTTGCATCAGAAAGTCAGAGAGGCTGGCTGGCAGTACTAAGATGCAAGTACTGAGACATTAGCTAAGCAAAGACTTGCTGAAGGGGTCAGAAATGAATTCAAATGTCTAAAATATAATATTATGGCATTTAAACCAATTATACCTAATAATTATGTTCATATTTTCTAAAGTGGAAACTAAAGCTTTTAATTATTCTTTATGTCTTATATCTATTGCATCAACAAAGCTTATTCAAAGAATTACCTTAATTTATAATCTTTCTCCAATCTCTTCTGATTCATCCACATTAAATACAGCTACTTCTTGTTTTAAAGGAATTTGAATTAAGTTATATTGTCAAACCAAATCTTAACTGATAAATATAACCACTGCTTCTGAATTTAAAAAAGCCATTAGTATTTCCATTTTGGTCCTTTTCTTTTCCCATTACTTGTGTTTTTAAAAGGAATTTATCTCTTTCTTCTAGAAGATTGAGGTTTTTCTACATATCTGTCACTAGTAAGCTGCACATAGATAAAGAAAAAAAAATCTTTTCTTTTTTCAATGAAATTAAGTACCAGTTGATAATCCCCAGCTGAGCTCTTTTGAGACCCCTCTTGGGTAAATGAAACTGTATTCATAGCAGTACATTTATTAAATAAGGCAGTGCCAGAAAATAAATAAAAGAAAAATGAACTTCTGCCATTTTAAACAAAAGAAGTTCCTACTCTTTTAAATTCTTTGCTTTATTTGCAAAGATATCTTGCCAGTATGCCCTGGCTGCTTCTCCATATATGCTTTCCTCTGGAATTTCTTCTATTCCTGTTAAAATCTATACCAATATAAATATACTAGTTAAAACCTGTTAAAACTATTAAAACTATATTTCTTAAATCCAAGTATACTGTTAAAATATATATCCAGTTCCTTCCTGAATGAAACCCTTGTTGCTAGAGGACAAAGGTTAGGTTCCAGTACCTTATTGGTGCACAAACCTGAGAAAAGGTTATACTTCAGGAGCTTTGAAGATATCTGAAGACTTTTGGAGGAATTTGGAAAGAATTGGTTGATTGAACAGGACTCAGCTTTACCTTATATGGTGTGCCCTTGCACTTTCCAGTGTCCCAATCTACATAGATGTTAAAAGTGGAGAAAAAAACTGTCTTGGCACTTAACAAGAGAGACAGGCAGGACAAGAAAAGTCAAGCCTAGTTATGGAGGTGGGATCTTATGATTTCTTCAAGGATAATGCTCAGCCCCAGAGGGTTAGAGTAAGCTTAAGGGCTTGATCAGAGTAAAAATGATGACAACAGGGTGTTTAGAAGTATAGTGAAGTAAAACAGATGCAAACTCAGAAGCAATGCAGATACCTAAATATCTAAGAAACAAATGGAGATATCATGGAAAACAATGTTCAATCATGTCAGACTGAAACTGAAGGGTGACAGGATGAAACAAGGGGAAACAAGGAATAGGAACAGAAATGGAAATAGTAATAGTAACTGAAAGTGAGACTAGTAATGGAGTTTTACTAGAATAGTCTGAAGTGAAATGCAACTACTTAATGTGTTGACTTAAACACCCTAAACCTTGGTATGTGCTGATCCTAATCCTGAGTAGTGACTTTGAGCTAGAGTCACAATAACTAGGCAAGAATAAGAGAAAAAAGTAAAAGCCAAGAAACTTGTAGAATTGAAAGGTTCAAGTGCATAAGACTGGGAAAACCCAGACTTGAGCCAATCTCCTTATATATTGCTATAGTATGCACACAGACCATGTAAATGGTGCTGGCCCTAAATAATGTACAGTAATCAGACCAATAGTATAAAGAGAGCAGGAACCTAGAAATATAGCAGGAAACAATAAGACATGATATTAGAGTCTAGATTGCTCTAGATCTGTGATATGTGAAGAAGTGAAATAGTAAAGAGGTGAAAAGGGTGAAGGTGTAAAATGTGACAATGTGAAGATGTGATAATGTGAAAAGCTACAATAATGAGAAAAAAATGCCAAAAAAATAAATAATGAAAAAGTGCATTATAACATGAAGAAGATGAAATGAAACTAAGGTAGTACTTAACTGGAACAGAAATAGAACTGAAAATGGAATAGGGCAGAGCAGGAGTGGAGGGCCAGGGGAGCATATACCAATGGAGGGGTAGGAAGCATATATGTGTAGCTGGAGTGGGCTGGAATGGTAATAGAGGGCCAGAGTTGCCTGAAGAGAAGTTAGAGTGAAACACAGCTACTAATATGTTGATCTAAACCTAACACCTGGCCTTGATGTGTGCTGACTAATCCTGGATAGTACCTTTGAGTTTAGAGGTATAAGAACTAGGCAAAGTAAAGTATAGCAAAGTGAGAGCCAAGGGACTTGTAGAACTGGAGGGTTCAAGTACACAAGACTGGAAAAACCCAGACTTGAGCAGATCTCCTTTTATATTGCTACAGTATGTGCACAGACCATGTAAATGATGCTGGCCCTAAATAAAGTATAGTAAGCCAACCAATGGCAAAAGAAGAGTGGGGACCTTAGAAATACAGCAGGTAAATATGAGGTATGATAGTAGAATCTAGATTGCTCTAGATCTGTGACATGTAAAGAAGTGAAATGTGAAGAGGATGAAAAATGTGAAGGTGTGACAATGTGAAAGAGGTGAAGATGTGAAATGGTCATATGATATGACAATGTGAAGAGCTACAGTAGTGAGAAGAAAATGCCAAAGAAGAAAAAAATGAAAAAGTGCATTATAACACTACTCTATCTTTAGATCTTGAATTCCAGATGAGACAGGGCTAGTGGGGCAGAAGTGGTCATGTTTTCATATGCAAAGAAACATGATTGAAAGTCTTTGAGTAAAAGTCCATGCAATTTGCAAGGGACTAATGGGTTGCAGAGGTGAAAAGATAAAACAGCCTGAGGTGAATTTTTCAGATGTTCCTTAGATTCCCAGGTAT
This sequence comes from Pulveroboletus cf. rosaemariae, assembly GCA_038089275.1. NCBI lineage: Eukaryota > Fungi > Basidiomycota > Agaricomycetes > Boletales > Boletaceae > Pulveroboletus > Pulveroboletus cf. rosaemariae. The sequence continues at coordinate 17,062 of JBBPKN010000853.1, read as the reverse complement.
AATCAAATGCTTCATATCCCTTCCAATGAACCAAATATTCTAACTTCCCTTTTTTCAATCAAGAATCCACCATGTATTCCACTTCCCATTCTTTATGTCCTTCTTCTGTGATTTCAATAGGGTCTGGACAAATAAGAGGTTGTTGTGGAAGAGAATCATGATATTGTTATAATGCACTTTTTTATTTTTTCCTTCTTTGACAGTTTCTTCTAACTACTGTAGCTCTTCACATTGTCACATCACATGACCATTTCACATCTTCACCTCTTTCACATTGTCACACCTTCACATTTTTCATCCTTTTCACATTTCACTTCTTTATATGTCACAGATCTAGAGCAATCTAGATTCTGCTATCATAACTCATATTTACCTGCTGTATTTCTAAGGTCCCCACTTTTCTTTTGCCATTGGTTGGCTTACTGTACTTTATTTAGAGCCAGTACCATTTACATGGTCTGTGCACATACTATAGTAATATAAAAGGAGGTCTGCTCAAGTCTGGGTTTTCCCAGTCTTGCACACTTGAACCTCTCAGTTCTACAAGTCCCTTGGCTCTTATCTCTTGTCAGTAACTCTTGCCTAGTTCTTGTGTCTCTAGTTCAAAGGCACTACTCAGGATCAGATCAGCACACACCAAGGCTAGGTGTTAGGTTTAGGTTAACACATCAGTAGCTGCATTTCAGATATGGTTTAACTTGAGAAATATTGACAATAGGGTGAATTTGAATATTAACAGGGAGTTGAAGTTTGACAGCATTTGGTAACACATCCAGAATGGTGTAAGGACCAATTCATTTCTGGGAAGGTTTTCAAGAAGGATAGGGAAGAGATAGATGTTCTGTAGATAACCAGACTTTTTGACCAATCTGGTATTTGGGAGCTTCAGATCTTTTCTGATCTGCTACTTGAATTATCTTGTCTTTAGCTTTTTCTAAGGACTCTTGAATTTGTTCATGAGTTCTTTGTAGTTCTTTTGCAAAGCTATGTGACATCTTTTCTGCTTCAAAGCCCAATCATGGAGTGAACTTTTTGGTGATGGCAAAAGGAGTAGATTGCATAGCTGTGGATAGGGAGTTGTTATGAGAAAACTCTGCAATCTTGATTCAATCTGCCCAGGACTCCTGTTTCTTTGCTATGAAAGTATGCAAGTATTGTTCTAACTTGCAGTTTATCCATTCTATTTGACCATCTGTTTGTGGATGAAAGGAAGTAGAAAGTTTTTGATAAATGCCAAGGAAGTGGCACAACTCTTGTGTAAATGCAGATGAAAACTGCAGTCCCTGGTCTGAAACAATAGAAGAAGGGAGTCCATGATGACACCATACATGATCTCTAAATAATGCAGCTAAATCAGCAGAGGAAGTAGTTGTGAAACATGGAATGAAAACTACTTCCTTTGAAAATCTGTCAACTACCACTAGAATAGCATCAAAACCTTTAGACTTGGGAAGTCCCATTATAAAATTGGTAGAAATATCTGTCCATGGCTTAGAAGGAATAGGTAAAGGTAAAAGTTTGCCTGCAGGTGCTTTTTGTGATCCCTTCATGAGGATACACACTTGACAGGTCTTGATATAATTTATAATATCTTGTGCTTGATTTGGCCAATAAAAGAAACATTTTAGTAAGTGTAAAGTTCTTCTTTGTCCTCCATGTCCTGCAATAGGGAAATCATGACATAACTTTAAAGCTTCCATTTGTAATTCTTTTGATATGAATATCATGTTTGTCTCTTGATGTGTTAAATATTCTTCATCTGCATTATAACACAGCCTAGGCAGATCATCTTCAAGAAGAGGCCCAGTGGCTGCAATGACATTCAACAAGAATGTGTTCATAAGGGACAAGCCATTGGAAGGGAGGGAGGGGAAAAAAGCCAGGGAAAAAACCACAACTTGTTTATTGGGCTTCTCCAGAATGGTGCCATGATCAAAATGACAAGAGAGGGCATCAGCTCTGTCATTGGAAGTTCCTGGTTTATAAATAATACTAAATTGATATTCCATAAGAAGTTTGACCCAGTGAGCCTGTTGAGAGAAGAGATCTTGCAGCTTTCTCCAGTGTTCCAAAGCCTGATGATCAGTCCAGATTTCAAAATATGAATGATTAATAAGTAAATAGCACCATTCTTTTAATGCTCTGATGACTGCCAGCAGTTCCTTGTCATAAATAGGATAATTCTTCTTGGCAGGAGCAAGGGAGTGGAATAAATAAGCTGCTGGGTGCCATTGGCCATCAACCAGATAAGAGAGAACCACCCTAGTAGCTATGTTAGAAGCATCCATTTCCACCCTAACAGATTTAGAGGAATCTGGATAAACTAAGAAAGAAGTAGTGCTCATAATATTCTTTAGCATAACAAAAGCCTTCTGCTAAGGCCTGTTCCAAGAGAAAACCTTATCTTTTTGAGTGAGATCATTAAGTGGTCATGCTATTTCTGCAAAACCCTGAATAAAACATTGATAATAATTTGCCAATTCCAAAAAGGCTTGAACATGTTTGAGGATGTGGGGTGAAGGCCAATCTTGAATAGCCTGAACCTTGTTCATTTGCATTTCAACCCCATCTTTAGATATGACCATTCCTAAATAATCCACCTTTTCTTGTATAAAGTGGCACTTTGAAGATTTGAGAAAGAGATCATGATCTTGCAGTCTCTGCAGAACTTGAGCTATCAATTGCGCATGTTCCTTCCCAGATTTATTTTTTGTAAAAATAATGATATCATCAATATATACCATCACAAAACCCCAAAGATCATGAAAAATATCATTAACCATAGTTTGAAATGTGCCAGGACTATTGCACATGCTGAAATACATTATCAAGGATTCATATGCCCCTATAGGCATAGTAAAAGCACCTTTCCATTCATTACCTTGACAAAGTCAAATATTATTATAACCCCATCTTAGATCTAGAGTTGTAAACAAATTGGATCCCTTTAGTTAATTAATAATAGTAGAAATGAGAGGGAGTGGATAAGAGTTCTTGACAGTCCACTCATTCAGATATCTATAGTCAATGACCATTCTTTTTCCTCCATCTTTTTTACCAATGAAGAAGACCAGTGATGTCTGAGGTGATTTAAAGGGTCTAATGTACTCTTTTGCTGTTTCCTTGTTAATAAATTCCTGAACCTCTGTCATTTCAGTGTCAGATAAGGGAATTACTCTTCCTTTTTTCAGTATGAATCCTTCTTTTAGATTCACTGCATAATTTCATGGTTTTCTGGTTGGCATTCTTTCTGATTTCTTTTGGGAAAAAGTGTTCAGATACTTATGAAATTCTTTAGGTACCTGATTTGCCAAATCAGGTTCCTTCTTGGTGATATGTTGAAGTTGCATAGGTTTTTGAATCAAGATTGTTTTCTTTTTCCAATCTATAATTGGGTTATTCTTTTTAAACCAGTCATACCCAATAATTAGATCCATTTTTTCTAAAGTGGACACTAGAGCTGGCATTACTTTCTCTTGACATTGCTCATTAGCATCTATAAAACTTAGTTGAAGGAGTACTTTGTTTTGAATCACTCCTCCTAATCCTTTGGTTCCATTGGCATTGTATACTTCTACCTTTTGTTCCAATGGTATTTCTGTTAATTTATGCCTTCATACAAAGTTAGTATTCACAAATGTTATCACTGCTCCTGAATCCAGGAGTGCATGAATTGTTCCACATTTGTTCCATTGTTCATTGTGTATTCCTTTTACCTGGATTTCCAATAAAAATTCATTGCAATTTGTTAATATTTTGAGGTTTTTATAAATATCTGTTAAGGGTGAACTTTGTATAACAACTGAATTTATACCTTTTTCTTTTATTTTTTCTAAGGAATTAAGCACTGGTAAATTGCCTCCAGCCAAGCTCTTTCAAGACCCCTCATAGGCGGATAAAAAATTTTCATTCTGTGTAATGTTACATTAAATAATGAAGCACCTGAAGAAGAAGGAAAAGAAAAAAAACCTCAATCACCTTGATTGATCAAAGTCTCAGTTATTTTAAATGTTTTTGCTCAGTCTGGAACTTGTCCAGCCAATATGCCTGAGCAGCTTCACCATACATACTTTCCTCAGGAACTTCCTCTATTCCTAAGCCTTGTCCTTGTTTTTGTTTTGCAGCTTTCACTGTCAACACCCACATATCCACCATTGGGGCCTCATATATGTTAGGTTGGCCCTGAACCTGTTTAAAATCTCCAAAGGTCACTACTTGCCTTTGAAATGTGGCCCTATTATCTGCCAGGGTACTGGCCTATGTTCATTATGGATTAAAGTCAGGAGGGAGGGTGAAAGGGAGATTGAAGTGGCAGTCCTTGGCCAAATGTCTCCACTTGTGGCATTTGAAACACTTCTTTTCAAAACTCATTATGTTCACCTCCATTGGGGCTCCTTTACCTGGCTGAGTTTCTTGTGCTGTAAAGCAAGCAGGGAGTTGCCATTAAGGCCTTGGATGATACTGATTGGTGGGATTAGAGGGGGAGAAAGGGGAAGGACAAGGAAGTTGACCTCTGGGGTTCGTGTATCTAGATGCTGGAGTGAAACACTCAACAGCCATTCTTTCATATGCTCTGCCAATGATCTGGAATTGATTTATTAGCTCCTTAGATGTTTTTTCAAGCCCCTGCAGCATGGCTTGTTGATAGACTTGATACTGGACTTGCTCTCTGAGCAGCTTCATTGCATGTTCATCAGAGATCTCAGTGTCCTTCCTCAACATGGTAAACTTCTGCAGATAATCATCTATCCTCCCTGTATGCCTTAATCCTTCCAACCATTTGAGGGCTTTGTGTGCCAGCTCATCAATGTGGAAGTAACCTTTGATATCTGCAAAAAGTTCTTCCTTTGAGGGCCAAAGCCCTTAATTTAGGCAGCCTTTCAATGTTAGCTGTGTATAATCTTCTGCTTTATTCTCCATTCTTGAAAGGAATGCAGATGCCCTTATTTGGTTGTTCTTCCATTCAATGGAAGACTCCCAAACCCTTATCTTTGCCCACCACAACCTCTATTTTTTTCTATTACTGTCCCACTTCCCTGGATCAACCACCTTTCTTCCATATTCTTTCATCTTCCTTAACAACTCCTCTACCTTATCAGTCTCCATCTTATGCCCTGAATGTGATGATGGAAGTGGCTGGAATAGATCTCCTGACCACCTGGTTTTGCTTGACTTCTGTGGATCCTAGATTAAAGAGAATGGGAACTCATGGAGAGGTTTCTCTATGGATGGGCTTAATTCTGGAACCTCTACCTGCCTTTTCTCCTCTGATTTGATGTACTCACCTGGTGTGGACATGTTTGCTTAGTGATTGAAGAATGCAGGGGGGAGCACAGATGGAATGAAGCCCTCAAGGTTTTCTGAGAACTAAGGAAGGGCAAAGTGAGTGAAGGGTTCCTGTTGCTGCTACTTTCCTATCTCTGGCCCTTGTTGCCTGAAAATCTAAGGCTATCTGCCTATCAAACTCATCAAACTTCTTTTAAAACTCCTCTCTTCCTGCTTTATCTCCTGAAAATCCTGAGATTGCTTGATTGATAAGGTTCTTTAAAATTTCCTCATGCCCCCAGGGATAAGTGCATCTGATGGGCATAAAACTATATGTGACCTTTGTGTATCCTTCCTTCCTACACAGACCAAGTAATAGAGTCTTGCACAAGTGAAACACAGCTGCTGATGCATTGATCTAAATCTAATACCTGGCCTTGATGTGTGCTGACTGATCCTGGATAGTACCTTTGAGCTTAGAGGTACAAGAATTAGGCAAAGAGAAGTATAGCAAAGTGAGAGCCAAGGGACTTGTAGAACTGAAGGGTTCAAGTGCACAAGACTGGGAAAATCCAGACTTGAGCAGACCTCCTTTTATATTGCTATAGTATGCACACAGACCATGTAAATGGTGCTGGCTCTAAATAAATTACAGTAAGCCAACCAATGGCAAAAGAAAAGCAGGGACCTTAAAAAAACAGCAGGTAAACATGAGATATGACAGCAGAGTCTAGATTGCTCTAGATCTGTGACATGTGAAGAAATAAAATATGAAAAGGTGAAAAGAGTGAAGATGTGAAATGGTCACATGATGTGACCATGTGAAGAGCTACAGTAGTGAGAAGAAAATGCCAAAGAAGAAAAAAATGAAAAAGTGCATTATAACATAGAGAGCTAGAGTAGCTTACTGGGTACAAGGACCAGTTATATGCCAGGTCAGAATTGGGTTGGAATTGAATCAGAGGTACAGGATATAACAATTCCAGAGATACCCACCTTTTCTCTTGCAGTCTCATATATATTTGACTTCCCAGATATTTTTTTTTAATCTCTAAAGGTCAATATCTGTTACAAAGTAACAATCTACTGGCTCAAAAAGTCATGTGACAGTACATAATCATGCACAACAATCCTCTTTTCCAGCTTAACCCTAGTTTATAATCTATTCTTTAAGAGTATTTATTATTTCCTTTCTCTAGCAGTGGTCACATGATCATTAGTCACCTGACATGGATCTCCCCAGGATCTTCCCTGGATTTGCACTAGTTCCAATCTTTATGAATCTTATCTTAGATTGAATCTAAATCTAGATCTGATCTCTAGATATATCTGTGGCAGATTTAAAGATGGGATCTCATCTGTGGCAGAGATTACTGTCCTTATGGTGCAAGCACCTCTGACCCTGCACTTTCATTCTTGTGCTTCTCTTTCATTTATTCTTATCTGCACCTGCTCTTTGCTGGCACTTTTTAATCTTCACTTCATGCATTTTTACCTTATCTATTTGCTCAGGATTTGGAACATTCCCTGATTAGTAGCTCATGTATTAGTCAGCAGTAGTTCTTAGACAATATATAAAGGCAAGAGTCTAGAGAACTGGCTCTCCAGTCTTTGTTACTTGTGCCTTGGGCTTTTACAAGTAATCTTTTGGAATTCTTTCTAAGGCCTGGGCAGGGTTCTGTTTCTTCATGTCCTTGATTAGGCTCATCCTTTCCTTTACTTGCCTAGTTAGAGCCACTAGCCCAAAAGCTCACCATAGTAGAAAAAGCATCTTAAAATAAGGTTAGGGTTAGGATAAGTTCCTTTTATTCAGCAGTAGTGAAAAGCTCTTATATGAAGAGTGCATGTCAATATCTGCCTTTGGAATGTGGTCCTATTGTTTGTAGCCAGGATACTGGCTTAATTCTACATAAAAAAGGGTATAAAAGAAAGAAAGAACCTGCAGTTCTTAGCTATGTGCCCTTTTTTATGGCACTTCCAGCACTCTTGCCCTACTCCTATGGTTTGTACATCAATATCCATTGGAGCTCCTCAACCTGGTTGAGTCCTGGTGGCAGTAAATCAAGAGGAAGGTTGCCATTGTGGCCTTGGTTGATACTGACTAAAGAAATTAGATTATAAGTAAGAAAAATGAAAATATGATTAAGGAGGGAAATCTTTGGGCAGAAGCTATCCACTCAACTGCCATATGCTCATAGACATGACCTATGGTTCTAAATTGCTTCATTAGTTCATAAAAGGTTTCTTTTAGCCCCTATAATACTACTTGTTAATATATCCAGTACTGTACCTATTTCTGAACCAACTTCCCCATATGCTCCATGGAAATCTTTAAGTCCTTCCTAAGGATCTCAAACTCTTGTAAATGTCATCAATCCTTCCTATGTGCCAAAGACCTTCTATTTTCTTCAGCATCTTATGAGCTAATTTATCAATGTGAAAGTAGCTCTTAATAACATGGGTTAGCTTATCTCAATCTGGCCACTTATTTTTTTCCAGACACTCTTCCAGAGTGACCTGGGTAAATCCTGCTACTTTTTCTTTTAATCTTGATAGCATTACTGCCACTATTATCCTGTTATTTTTCCATGGCTGCTTTTGATGCCAAACCTTTAATTTGACCCACCAGAGCCTTCACTTCCTTTAATCTCCATTCCACTTTCTGGAATCAGCTACTTTTCTCCCAACTCCTTCCCTTAACTCCTTCAACAATTCCACTACTTCTGCATTGTCTTCAGACATTTCAGGCTTTAAAGATTTGAATGAGATAAGGTGGAAGAAACTACTTGACCACCCATATGACCTCAAGCTCTGTGGATCCTGGGTTGAAATTGAGACAGTTGGTCAGATGTACTCAGGTTCCTAAACATCTGAACTTAATTCTTCTTTCCTTTTTTCTCTTACTCCATACTCTCCTTCTCCTGAATACAACATATTTGCTTAAGAGTTTAAGAATCCAAGATATGCCAGTTGTTCTGAGACTCCTTCTTGGAACTCTGAGTACTGCTAATGGTCTTAGAGAGTGAAGCCTTTCTAAGGTGGCTACCTTTCTGTCTTGTGCCTTCTTGGCTGCAAAGTCTAATGCTTTTTGACAATTAAAGTTGTTGAATCTCTTTTAAAATTCTTCTCTCTTCTCCTTGTCTCCTTTGAATTCCAGAATTGCTTTGTTCACTAAGTCTATTAACTTCTGCTTATGTCTTCAAAGATAAGTACAATAAGGGCTCATAAAAGAAATAACTTTTTCTACTGATAGCACTGACAGTAATTTAGTCTTGCACAAGTAAAGCACAAATCTGATATATGGAACTTCTGATGCTTCTAAAGCCTGAGGGTGCTCTACTACTACTGCTAAGTGAAGGCTTTGAACTTAGAGCCAAAAAAACTAGGCAAAGATAAAAGGAGACTTGAACTTGTGAAAGCAGTAGAGAGCTCAAGTGTGCAAGACTGGGGATTACCTAGTCCAGCATTTCTCCTTTATATATGCTACAGAAATATGCACAGACCATATAAGATGGACTGGCCCTAAACTAATGTATAGTAAGCAAGTCAATAGCAATAAAGGAGCAGGGACCTAGAAATACATGCATATAACATAAGTGCTAATGTTATAGTCAAGAGCACTCTAGAACTATGACCATATGAAGGTGTGAAATGTGAAAAGGTAAAATGTAAAAATGTAAAATGGTAAAAATATGAAGAGGTTATGTGATGTGACAATGTGAAGAGTCAGAAAAGAGTTAGAAATATAGTGAAAATGGAATAAAATTATAACATTTCCAATTATTAAATGCCCTTTTCTGATTATTTCTTCAAGCTTTCCTTTACAGACCAATATTCTATTTGCTTACAAATCAGAACTGGCAGGGCTATCAATGCTGTCCAGGCTACCAACAAAATCAAGACTATTATTTTCCATCTAGTTATCTCTCAAACTATTAGGAATATTCTCAAGAAACATTCATTCAAGGCTAGTAAAGAAGAAAAAGCCCATGCTTGGTGCAAGACTTAGGCAGAGAAGGTTGGCCTTTGCTCTAAAGTACAAAGGGTAAACTGTGGAGAATTAAAAAGGGTAGTTTAATCAGATGAGACTAAAATCAACAGGTTTGGATTAGATATAAGACAATAGATCTGAAAAAAAAAGAAAAAGGGGTTAATTCAGATAAAGACACAAGGAACAGTCAAGCATAAAGGTGAAAATATCATGGTATGGAAATATATGGAATGAAATAAAGTAGAGTATTTTGCAGAGGTTAAGGGAAGAATAGATGCTGATTAGTATGTGTTTATTTTGAAGAACCACATGCTGCCTAGCCTAAAGAAAAGTGAAATTTCTAAAGAGAAGATAATTTTTCAGAAGGATAATAATTTAAAACATACTTCAAAAAAGGCCCAGAAATGAATAGAAGATAACAACATCTTTCTTTTGAACTGGCCTGCATAGTCTCCAGATATTAGTTCTATTGAACATCAATGTAAAACACAACTATTGATGCATTGACCTAAATCTAACACCTAGCCTTGGTATGTGCTAACAATCCTGAGTAGTGTCTTTTGAACTTAGAGATACAAGAACTAGGCAAGGGATAAAAGAAGAGATAAGAGCCAAGGGTACTTTGAGAACTGGAAGATTCAAGTGTGCAAGACTGGGAAAACCCAGACTTGAGCAGATCTCCTTTTATATTGCTACAATATATGCACAGACCATGTAAATGGTGCTGGCCCTAAATAGAATACAGTAAGCCAATCAATAGCAAAAGAAGAGCAGGGACCTTAGAAAGACAGCAGGTAAACATGAGTTATGACAGCAGAGTCTAGACTGCTCTAGATCTGTGACATGTAAAGAAGTGAAATGTGAAAGGGTGAAAATGTGAAGGTGTGAAAATGTGAAGAAGGTGAAAAATGTGAAATAGTCACATGATGTGACAACATGAAGAGCTACAGTAGTGAGAAGAAAATGCCAAAGAAGGAAAAAATAAAAAAATGCATTATAATACAATGGATTCATTTTAAAAAGAAGCTAGTCAAGTATAAAAGAACACCAAAAGAGTGTTATGACTCTGACTTGCAACAAGAGCTGAGAGAAGCAATGGAGGAGGCAGAATGCAGGAAAACACTAACCATATAGGGACAAGGGCAAGAATAAAAGGAATAACCCAGTAAAGGGCTTATAGACTGAGAAAGCAGGCCATAAGAAGCCAGAAAAGGCTAGTGGCACAAGTGCTTAAGTCTAAGGAGACTTGACACCGGCCCTGCCACTATATATTGCAGCACAGCTTTAGCTATGCAATATATATAAGATATTACATATTTCAAGGATAAAGTAAGATAAAGGAAAGAAATAAAAGAGATACTGTAACAAAGAGGTTGGAGAAAGTAAAGGAAGTATAGAATAATATTCTATCAGAGATATGTTAGAATTTGATTAAAAGTATGCCCAAAAGGTTAAAAGCAGTAATCAAGGCCAAAAAAGACCATATAAAGTATTAAAACACACAGTTTATGCATTTCTGTTACATAGCAAAATAATTAACCCAATAAGTGTTACAAAGTGACACTCCAGCACTAGAACTAGTCATGTGATCTCATGTGATTGTGCATAAAAAACCCCTAATATGAAACTCTAGTCTAAGATTTCCCTGTTATTTAGAGTATTTCCTGGCAGGAAGTTATTTGACAGCACATGACCTGGATTATCCCAGAATCTTTCCTGGCAAGGCCCTAGATCTAATCTCCATGGATCTCTATCTAGATTTTATTTGAATCTGGATCTGATCTTAGATTTATTTGTAATAGATCTCAAGATTGGATCTTATCTGTGGCAAAAATCCCTGTCCTTACTATTGCTGCATGGTAGACCCTGCATCTTCTCTTCCACTCTACTTACAATCACCTCATGGCTTACTGCAGGTAGTTAGTTATTTCCTTAGTTATGCCCTATGCCTTATTTCTTTTTAGTCAAAGTTTCCATACTGGTATATGTAGATTATCTGGTCTGTACACCAGTCCCTGGAATATATAAGGGGAAAAAGGAGCAAGGACTGGTTTCCCCAGTCTTAGTCACTTGAGCTCTAGGTTAGGCTTTTACAAGTGATCCTTAAATTTATCACTTTAGATCTGAGCAAGGTATAATTCTTTTATATCCTTACTTTGACTTATTCTTTCTTTCTCTCTTATCTAGTTAGGGGCCACTAGTCACAAAATACCTACAGAAAGCATTTTAGGAACCCTAGTCAAGGGTTAGGGTTAGATCCCTCTTTCTCTTTAGGTTTAGATTTAAAGTACAACAGTTAATTGCACTTTAATAAGTCCCTGTTTTAAATTTTCCATATCTTGATCAATTTTAATCAAAATTATATAATTCAGGTAGTGTCATGTAGCCCTAATCAACTACTATTAGTCATTAACTTACACTTTAGCTTTATTTGTTCTTGTTGTGGAGTTGTTTTATAAACATTGAAAAACTGCTAAATATTGGGTCAATTTTTTGAGTTACTGTAAGTAGAAGCACCAGCCCTTCTGTATTTCCAAATAACTGACAAAAAGGGCACATATATCCTTAAGGTCAAGCTTCTGATGAGTGGGTGTGTCATTAAAATCATAAACAACACAATCAAAACAGTAAAGATCAGAAATGTTTGATTTGCAGTTATACTATATCTTATACAGGGTAGAATTCAGCAAGAAGTGAGTCAGGTGGCAGTTTTTGGTGTAGACAACATAGTTTGTGGCTTTCATCCACAATAAAAGAGGTAAGCCAGAGTTAATAAGAATACTATAAACACAATTAATAAAAGTATTGTTAAGCCACTCAAAAATACTGTTTTGTTCAGGAATTCATGGTGCTGATGATTCCCAACAAATGCCAGCCTGTTGCATGAAGGAGATCCAGGCAGTGCTAAGGTATTCACTATTATTATCAGTTTAGAAAATTTGAAAAAATTGCCCACATGAGTTTTTTATTTTCAACTTTCAGATTTTAAAAGCAGCAAAAGCATTACTCTTGCAATGAAGAAAGAGGACCCAGATTCAACAGAAGTATTCATTAGTTGTCAACATATAATGGGTGCCAAAAACACTGTGAATAGATAAGGGTCTTCAAAAATCAGAGTAAATAAAAGCAAGAAAATAGCTTGCTTAATTATGCTAAGAGAATAAAAACAAGGCCCAGATCAGCTTGCCCATGGCATAGAATGGGCATACCAGCAGATCATTGAATAACTCAGCTTAAGTGATGGTAATACCAGTAACAAGCCCCTATTTGATTAGTAAGCACATAGATAAATAGTTTAAGTACCCAAAATGGTAGTGCCATTGCTCAAGCAGGAAAAGGAATGTAATGGCAGGGTAAGTTATATTAGAATAGACATAAGGCATATCAAGGTAGTAAAGGTGGTTAACATGGCAAGTAGTAGTAAAAAGTGGTTTGCAAGATTTAAGCATGAGATTATATATTGTTATATCCTGTACCTCCAATTTAATTCTGACTCAATTCTGACCTAGCATATAACTGGTCCTTATACTCAGTAAGCCACTCTAGCCCTCTGACTCCCCTCCAGACAACTTCAGCCTTCCATCACTACTCCATTTCACTCCAACTATATGTGTACATTTTCCACTTTTCCACCAGTATATGCTTTCCTGGCTTCTGCTTCCACCTTACTCTATTCTGTTTCTAGTTCTATCCCTGTTTCAGTTAATTACTACTTTAGTTTCACTTTATCTTCTCCAGACCACTCTGATATAACTCTGTTACTAGTCCCACTTTTAATTACTATTAATGTTTCCATTTTCATTCCTGTTCCTTGTTTCCCCTTACTTCATCCTGTTACCTCTCAGTTTAAGTCTGATATAATTGGACATTGTCTCCCCTGATATCTCCATTCATTTCTTAGATATCTAGATATCTGCTTCACTTCTGAGTTTGCATCTGTCTCACTTTACTACACTTTTAAATAGTTCTGCCTCTCTGAGATATAAGTACTTGAAATACTGTCTTGGTGCAAATTGATGAAAATGCTTCTAAGACCTGAGAACACTCTAATACTACTGCTGCTAAGCAAAGCTTTAAACTAGAGCCAAAAAACTAGGCAAGAAATATAAGAATAGAGGCAAAAGATTTGAACTTGTAAAAGCAGAGAGCTTAAGTGTGCAAGACTGGAGTTTAGCCAGGCTTGCACCTCTCCTTATATATGCTTCAAGAATGTGCACAGACCATGTAAGATGGGCTGGCCCTAAACTAATGTACAGTAAGCCAACCAATAGCAATAAAAGAGTGGGGATCTAAAAATACATAAGGATAACATAAGGAATGATGTCAGAATCTAGACCAGTCTAGACTTGTGATATTGTGAAATGGTGAAGATGTGAAATGGTAAAGATGTAAAGAAGTCATGTAATATAACAATGTGAAAAGTAGCAATGAAAAAAATAAAATAATGAAAATAAAATAAAATTATAACAGTACTATAGTCTTGTATCTTGTATCTCAGTTTAAATATCAACATAATCACCCCCTTGTCATTGTTCTCACTCTGTCCAAGCCCTTATGCTCACTCTGACCCTTTGGATTACTTCAGAGCACCTCTGGGATCAAGCAATATTTTTAAAGGAATTATAAGGTCCCACCCCCATGACTAGGCTCAACTCTCCTTATCTTGCCTATCTCTCTTGTTGAGCATCAAGAACACTCTCTTTCCAATCTCCAATATCATTGTAAATCAGAACACCAGAAAATACAAGGGCACACTATATAAAGTAAAGCTAAGTCCCATCTGATTAATGAAACTCTTCCTGAATCTCTTTGGAAGTCTCCAGGTATTTCCAGAGTTTCTGAAGTATGACCTTCCCTTAGATTTGTGCATCACCAAGGCACTAGAATCTGACCTTTACTCTCTAGCCATAAGGGTTTTATTCAACAGGTATAAGTTTTAACAGTATACCTGTACTTGATATATGTTTTAACATATATTAACTGCCCAATATTTTTCAACTTAAAAGATAAACAATATCCAGCACCAAAAATAGTATAGCAGTTAGTGTTATCAAGCCATGATATAAAAATAATTGTTGTAATGCACTTTTTCATTTTTACTTTTTTGGCATTTTCTTCTCACCATTGTAGCTCTTCACATTGTCACATCACATGACCTTTTCACATCTTCACCTTTTCACCATTTCACATTTTACCTCTTCACTTCTTTACATGTCACAAGTCTAGAGCAATTTAGACTCTGATGTTATGCCTCATTGTTTCCTGATGTATTTCTAGGTCCCTGCTTTCATTCTGCTATTGGTCTGATTACTGTACATTATTTAGGGCCAGTACCATTAACATGGTCTGTGCACATACTGTAGCAATATATAAGGAGGTCAGCTCAAGCCTGGGTTTTTCCAGTCTTGTACACTTGAACCTTCCAGTTCTACAAGTTTCTTGGCTGTTAATATTCTATTACTTTTGCCTAGTTCTTGTGGCTTTAGTCCAAAGCTACTACTTAGATCTTAGAAAGCACACACCAAGAAGGTGTTTAGGATTTAGATCAATGCATCTTCAGTTATATTTCAATAATAAAGGTGGATGAAGTTAGAATATGACAAACATTATGCAAATGGAGTTTGACAGTGCTGGGTAATCTGCTAGCAATAATTTGAGCATTACCATGACCAGAGATAGCAATGTAACCATTGCCAAAACTGCTAATAATGCCACCAGATATGGCAGAGTAGAGTGTAAAGGATTGGTAATCAGCAAGAATATAAGTGAATGCTCCAAAGTCAACAATAGATGCCAAGCAAGCAGAGTAGGTAGGGTATGTTACAGTGGTGGTTCAGCACACTGTGCAGATAAGCTAATAAACCCTAACCCAGTCCTTGGAGTTGTGCTGGTGTTAGTGTCAGTGTCAATATGGAAGAATAAGATGTAAATGAATAAAGAGGCCTGTCACTAGAGGTGAACCAGGACTTGAAAGGGAAGAGTCTCTGGGTAGCTAAGCCAGAGGAGCTGGGTCCAAACACAAGCTAGTATTGGTGACTATAGATCAACACAAGTAAAACAAGTGCTTAAAGCTGGGAAGCTAAAAGCTACATGGGCAGTCTACTTATAGTATCTAGGATGGTGCACAGACCACCAAGTCCAGCCAGGATAAATACTAAAGAGATAACTGGGCATAGGGCAAGGGTAGAGGGTATGACTAAATGGCCATGCATATCAAGGGTCTAAAATGGAAGAGAAGTACAAGAATGGAAAGAAAGACTGCAGGATTGACAGATATGAAAACAGCACCTTAGCCTTAAGGTTGAGAAGATCCCATCTGAATCTCTGCCACAGATCAGATCCATCAATCAAGATCCAGATCTAAGATCCAAGATCCAATATCATCTAGATTAGATCAGGAGATACCTTTATCTGAGATTGCTGCTAATCCTGTACTAACTCTTTAATCAAGGTATACTCTGAATAAGACTAACCATAGCCTAGGGTTTGGCTCAATATGGCATAGGAGTCTCATGGTCACATGCTTGTCATGTAACTCTTGTGCATCTGAACTGTTCATTTATAACAGGGTATACAAAAACAGCAGGAGAAAATGGAGAAGCCAATAACACAAAAGTATCAGAGGATAAGTAGATGAGGAATATAGCATCAGTTGATAAACACTTGTCAAGTATGAAGTTAGAAACTTCATTATTCTCTGCATTCTTTTCAACAACTTTTACTTTTTCTATTCTTTTCCTTTGTAGTTGCTTTTTGGGTCCATTCTCTTCCATGTTCCCATTTTTTGAGTAGCAGGTAGATTTGTTGTGCCTGGCATGCTAACAATTTGTGCAGAATTTGATATCAGAAGTATAGGCAGTATATTCCAGGGCAGCAAGAGCACTCTTAGCAGTACTGCTGGATAATATGGAAAGAGTAGATTTCTAATGCTGTTTTTCTTCAGGAATCTCAGATATAACACCAGATAAAGTTGTTGTTGTCTTGTCAAAATGCATGCCTTTAATGAAATAATCCCAGAAGTCAGAATCTTTGAGATCAGAGAATAGTGTGAATAGTAAGATAACAGCAAGCCATTCTTGAAGAATAAAATTTGCATTGGCAAGGTATTGCATAGCTTTCTGATATTTATTAATATGTGCTATGATATCACCACTGCTTGACATGTGACATGTAAAGCAGCAAAACCAGTATATAATCAATCCAGTGCCAACTTGGCTAAACTCAGCAGTAAGGAGCTCCCAAGCTTTATATGCAGTAGTCAGATGTATAATCTTGACCACAAGGTTAGCCTTAATATAATTAGTAATGGAGGTACATGCAGCATTATCTATTTTTCACCAAACTTGATATTATACTGGATTTAAGTGTTAAAACTTACATTCTTCTTGCTATATTAACATAACACAAGCTTAAACTCCAGAGATTTCTGAAGGGTCTGGAGATCTCCAGCAAAGGGTTAAAATGGGTTGTGCTGGTTGAAAGGGACTCAGCTTCATCTTATGTAATGTGCCCTTGCACTTCACAGTGTTTCAATTTATGAAGGGATTGATCATGGAGGGAAGGGTGTTTTTGATGCTCAACATGGAGAAACAAGGCAAAATGAGGAAAGTTAAGCCTAATCATGAGAGTAGGGCCTTACAATTCCTTCAAGGATATTACTTAGCCCTGAAGATTCTCTGAAGTACTCCAGAGGGTCAGAAGATAAGCTGGATAGCTCAATTAAAGTGAGGACAACAACAAGACAAGGGTGTTTATGTTGATATTCATACTGAGATACAAGATACAGTACTACAGTACTTATATCTC
>JBBPKN010000852.1:0-26802 GCA_038089275.1 Pulveroboletus cf. rosaemariae | reverse complement strand
ATCATCATTCACGTCATCTTTCGGTGGAAGTACCGGTGGACTTCCCTCTTGCAGAACTGGAGGAGGAGGAGGAGGGGGCGGTGGCGGTGGCGGCGGCGCTACAAGGTCTGCCGGGTCTGACTCTTCAGGAAGTGTCGGGAGGGGTGGTGTGGCACTTCCATCCGACATTGATGGTGCACGCCCATGTGTGTGGAGTCGTTTCGCAAGCTGCTCGGGGAATGATTGGGGTTGAGGACCACGTGAACCTTCTGCAGAACTACCACTCGAACTGACAGACGTAGGATGGGTTTCATCAGTGGATGCACTAAATCCACTGCGAGTTGATTGCCCAAATTCACTCTCAACGTCATGTTCATCGCTCCGCAAGGGCGAGTCATGATCACTATGGTCGAAGGAATCGTCAGGGCGTGGAACAATAAGGTTATTGGAGCGATTCCGAAATGAAGGAGTATCTTCTCCGACTACCGGTCGATTCATTCGCCTTGGAGAGCCTCGAATACTACGAGGACTAGCCATGTGTTCACCTTCCGGAGAGAGCTGTCCAAGTCATTAGATAGTGCCGCAAGCCCCACCTACAAACGTACGATTTTGACGCCAGCAGCGAGCTGGTGTTGAATCTGTTCACGCACATGTGCTTCATCTGCGTCCATGAACTGGGAATCACGACCACCTTGTGCTGCGGATATTCGAACGGGTCTTGTTATTCCGTTGAGTCGACCGCGAGCAGAGTTACCTCTCTTCATGTCGGTCTTTCTAGGAGTCGCGTCTCGCGACTCTGGATCCGATTCCTCAGTCTCATCCCCGTCTTCACCATCAACTTTCTTCCTCCTCCGGCCCTTGCCCTCAAGGATGTTGATTGTCTTTGTCCGCTCAAGATGTCTGTTTAGCACGTCAATGAGTGTCTTCCGGTCCATGGTCCCGGTGTTCGATTCAATGATCTTATCCACCCCCTTTCCAACCTCCTTCAACATCCTAAACAACTCCATGATCTGTGCCTCGAGTTGCGCAATCTGTTCCTCATACCCAGTCTTTTGTACTTCGATTTGAGTTTGGAGCCGGGAAGTCGTTTCACGGGCAGTGGCCAATTTTTGTTCAAGATGAGATACTTTGTCTTTGAGCTGGCCGACGAGTCCATCAAGACCTTGTGACATCTCTTCCTCAAGTGATTCTTTCTCGAGCTTAAGACGGAGGGCATGAGCACGAATTTCGGCAACCTCAGTCTCTGCTACTTGAAGTCTATCAGATTCGTTTAACTGAGCGATCAGGCGTTGCACTGAATGCCCAATTCTCCGTTCCGCTGTGGCTAGTTTTCCGTCCATGACGATATCCGAGATGATTGAATCCAGGAGCCGATAATGATAGGCAAGCTGCGGACCCTCCTCCCTGATCAACAATAAATGCCGCATTATGGAGAGGAAGTAGTCTTTTGCACGCGAACCCTCCATCCGAGAACATAAGGCATTCCAAATGTCATTTGGATTGGAAAAGCTGGCCAAGATGACATTATCTTGGCGTTCTCTCAGGCGTTGTTCGTCCTCTTCGAGCATAGTCTCAAGGTCGTCAAGTTGTTTGTCCATATTAGGAATCATAAGCTCGCGACAAAGAGCAACGATACGTGGAAGACCCGCAGCGTCCATGAGAGATCGGTGATGTATGCGCACATCGAGGTCGTCAATGACGTCCATGATGTGAACTATCAAGGCGATATTGAGGAGCTTGAGGCCAGTCCATGAGTTACCGGAAGAGTGAAAGAAAGAAAAGTTAATCTCACAGCGTAATCAACCAACACTGAGCTACTTCCACCAGCACGCTTGTATTCGTCACTGGCACCAACGAGACTACCCATTTTACCCCTTCCTCGGAGTACAGCTTCGAGAGACTGGAACCAGTAATCATAGCATCCAGTCGAATCGCTATTAGCTTGGCTGAGAGTTGCTAGACCGTGAAAGACAAGATCCAGGGAGTCTCTACTACAGTAAACGATTGATAACAGCACCTCTATAATTGTCCGACGGGTTTGTAAGTGAGGAGAACTGAGAGCGGATATTATCTGAGTGACGATATTGGGGATCTTCATGGCTTCCCGGACACGGGTCTATGGTGTGTGTGAGACGAGTGGGTTATGGGAGACACTAGCTTACTGACAGTACTATTGAATATGACCTTCAAACATTTAGCAACTTCATGTTCTAATGCCATATCGGCCGGATTCCTAGACGAAGAAAGGTGGATTACTCGAGTATTAGAGAAAAGAGGTAATCACCTCTTGGGCTTGCGACTAATCTGCGCGAGAGACTGCGCCAACACCGCTGTGCCACTATGATCAATGAAATTATCGAGCCAACTAAAAGGAGTGTGAATAGTGCCTGAGGACGCAGCGGCAATCACCTCACCTAGTTTCATGCCCTCGAAGTGAGACCCAGATACTGGAGACTTGCTTGGCATTGATAGTTCCGTCCAAGAATTTGCGAATGTACCACTCGGGAGAACCCTCGCCAGATAAAACGGACTGTCCTGCATCGCCTTGCTTGCGAGCCTGGTCGACTCTATTCCGCTCTTCTTGCCATCGCATCTGCTCCGCGGCGTGGACTATGTTCCACTTCTGGAAGATGGAAAGGTTGTCGACATTGGGTAGATCGCGCTGCTGAGCGACACGAGCAAAAAGGGCTTCAATGTCGTCGTCTTTTTCTGGACGGGGAAAATAAAATTCGTCGGTATGTGGTTTGTGGAACATGTGAGAGAGATGAGTAGAGGTGCTGTCGGAGTGCGTTGTGGAACTCGAGAAACGCGAAGATGGATTGTCTTGAGCGTGAAGGGCCCGAAGCATGGTACTCGCGACGCTAGGGGAGGTGGGGAGGGGGGCAGGACCGAATTCGGAGCCCGAAGGACTCCTGCGGCCGGAAGAGGCGGAGGCTTCGCTCTTACGGAGTTTGTGGGAGGTGGGAGTCTTTGGGCGTTTGGTGGAGAGAGAGGCGAAAGAATCATTGTAGAGAGTGGACGAGTCTGCAGTGCTGAAGGATGAATCAGGTCTGGCCTGGGAGGGTGCGGCGGAGACTCTGTCTCTTTCGAGTCTTGTGCGATGCGGGTTCTGGTAGCTAAGGTTGAGATCTGTGCTGTTGGCGGTGAGAGTAGGATTTGTGAGAGGGGCGGATATGGCAGAGGTGGTGGGGGTACCACGGAGACCCTGCGAGACGGTGTTAACGGGGAGGGGAGAACGGGCTAGTGAAGGCAGCTTGTCGTATGGGACGGAGTCAGCCAAGTCCTGGGCCGAAACAGACGAGTTCCGGGGCCGCTGCTTCTTCCGGTTGAAGAAGGTGTCCATGGCCTTGGAGATCAGCCCGTCGTCGCTCGCTGGCCACAACGCACCTGCCAAAGATCAGCACTTGCGCCTGGTCACCGGTCGCTTGTAGTGTTGGTTGGCAATGACATTGAAGCAAGTCGAGGAATGTCCAATGCTGGTCAATAGTCAAAACACGTGTCAACATTCCTCGTTGCCAATGCAGTACATCAACGGTCACTAGCTATCCGTCACGAGGACGACGTGCTCAAAAAATTAGTGGGATCGTCGCTGGGTCATGGGCAGCTCAGCGCCTCGCCAATCCCCCATCGCCAGTCATTCCAGTGGCTGCGATCACCGCAAGACCAGGCCCAGTCCCGTCTCCAAGGTTGCATCCTTTCCCCACTCTAGCCCCGATCCCCCACCGCACACCGTGCGTGAATGAGAGTGCACACGTCCACCCGCTTCGGTCATCGCTCCACCGAGTGCGTCGTCCCGCGTCCTACCACCTGGTTCTGCGACGAGCACTACGCCTAATCACGGCATCCATCACACAAAGAATAATACCCCCGCGACCGCTCGCTGGATCCGAAAGTACTAGCCACTCGGTGAGCTGCATTTTGTGTGTGCTCGTAGCCCAGGTCTAACGCATCAGCAATCTGTCATGACATCTATAGCCAATGTCATCACCACCTGCCCACTCTGTGCGTAGCAACATAGTTCAAGCGTCCACACATTTACCTCAGAGCGACCGATCCCACTGCCCTCGAGACAAATCTCTATTGCCTTTTCCGTGAAAAAGGCAATTTCAGCGGGGAAAGGATCCCTCCGAGACGCCTGTAGTGGTCCTCGAATATGTAGACGAGTAAGTGGGCTGGGTAGGATGACACAGCATACAGCCGCATTGCTAAACGCGCTGTTCAAATCATGGACAACTGCATTGACCAGGAAACGGGCTAGAGTTGAAAGGCAAGCTCAAGGGCGGTTTGCAGCAATCAGACACAGGTCTTGGCCGTCATTATGCGGGACCATCACCCTAAGAGACTAGTTGCGCTCGTAATGTAGACGAAATCGACCGATTCGACACAAACCGGTTACAGAACGCCGAATAACGCGCCGGAACCAAGCAGACGTTACGTGGCCGGGCCAGAGTATGATGGGGTGGGAGGGCCATATCTGTGAAGACTAGTGATAGTTGAGTTTCGCAAATCAAACACACCATATGCACGAGAACGCTTCCTGTGCGTGTCACATTCATAGCCAAACGCAATCCAGTCTAGTCTTCCACATGACAAACCACCTTGAAACCATGCCCAATTTGCTACGCATATCGACGCTTGAGGACTCCAGTACCCAGACTCCATACAGCTTCAAAAAAGAAGCGGAGACATCGGTATAGCCCATGGCGCGCAATAGGACTTTAAAGCACCAGGAAAGGGCAGTAGGTAAGCCCTTTAGAGCCTACCCACGACCCATCAACAACTGGGGTCTTGAGGGACACGTGCGTGGGCCTGAATGACGTGGGTCGACACAGATGAGGGGACTTCACCGCAAAAGAGATAATTGAGAACGACGAATGGGCAGTGTGGGCGGAGGTGCCCTGTGCGTGGCCCACGTTACTTGCCACAAGTAAACGCTACAGTCCGCCGCCTGTCCGTGCTCTGCTCTGCCCCCGACTGCGCCAAAGGAAAGCCGCGGCACATCTCTAGTATCCATTTTAGAGACTAATCACTGTCCATACGCGGACAACGAGCGCATCCCGACTCGAAATGAATACGTTCCGGAGACGTGTGTTCAAACGCTTGAAGGGGCTTCATCACAGACAATGGAAACAGCAGACCGAGCAATCCTCCTGCAACGCGCAAGCCAAAGATCCCAATGCAGAAGTAGCAGACCCCGCCTGCCAGCGACGCCGTTCCATTTCGCAGTTGACCCACACAGGCAAGATGAAATGTTCCCTCTGACCCGTAGACTCTTAGGGTTAGAAATCATCCCAGGTCAGGGATGGATCTTTTGGTTAGAAGTGGCGGAGAGTTCTGCGGTAGTGGACGCGAGATGACGAGAATGAGCACCTGTGCGACGGAGGTGGCAAGTTGGAAAGCGCTGCACTCGGAGAGGGAGGTTGCGAAGACTTGCTCTCGCGACAAGAGATTGGACGCGTTTCTTTAATGTGCCCAGGAGTATTTGGCTCGGACAAATAACGCGACTACTTATGGTCAAATCAATTGATCATGTGACTATAATGCAAAACATGTGATCGAAGCTGAAACACGTGGGTGTGAGAAATGTGCACTGTCACACATTGACAGCCATGTACGAGAATGGGTTGTACTGTTCTCGACCACGACCACGACCACGAAAACTCTGGCCCATTGAATGGCCGAAAACATCTACAGCAAGGGGACCAGAGTCTGGTTCGAAGACAAAGATCAGGCATGGATATCCGCAGAGGTCACTGGTGTTACGAAGGGCGATGACGACGCCATTAAACTAGTCTTCCTCGACGAACGAGGCAAGGTACGCGTTGTCATTTCGACCCCCTCCCTCTCACCATTCCGTCTCGCCATCAGGAAATCGTCATCAATACAACCGGGAAGGATATCAAAAACGGCCAAGAGGGTCTTCCTCCATTGCGCAATCCCCCGTTGCTAGAAACCGCGGATGATCTGGCTACCCTTTCCCACTTAAATGAACCTTCAGGTAATGCCCTCCGTATTGCATCCTTCCCATCTGTCATCTCAACCCTTCATGTAGTGTTGCACACGATCCGCAATCGCTATGCCCAGCACAGCATATACACCTATAGCGGCATCGTCCTCATTGCTGTCAATCCCTTCCAACGCGTCACTCTTTATGACCCAGAAATCATCCAAGCTTATAGTGGTCGGAAGAGGGGTGAGCTAGAACCCCACCTCTTTGCTATCGCCGAGGACGCGTACACTGCCATGGCAAGGGAGGGCATGGGTCAAACCATCATTGTGTCTGGCGAGAGGTACCTTCTCTTCTTTTTCTCTGTCTTCTGTATCTCATATACTCCACAGCGGTGCGGGTAAGACTGAGTCGGTACGTTCCTATCGATCGCCAGATCTACTTTCATTCTGACTCTTCTTCAGGCTAAATTCATTATGCGATATATCGCTTCTGTCAACCCTCCTGGCTCTGGAGCCAAGGCCAAGACAAAGTTGTCACTAGATGAATCAAGTGAGATAGAACGACAGATTTTGGCTACGAATCCAATTCTCGAGTCCTTTGGGAATGCGAAAACAACACGTAATGACAATTCGTCGCGCTTTGGAAAATACATCCAGGTCGGGTCATTTCATGCGCACTTTGGTTATTAGCCCAACAGATGGTGTTATAGATTCTTTTTGACGGAAGACCGCAAATTGTCGGTGCGCGAATTCGTACATACCTTCTAGAACGGTCACGTATCGTCTTCCAACCAACTACTGAACGCAACTATCATATCTTCTATCAGCTGTGTGCGGGCGCCCCACTGAAGGAGCGGAAAGATCTAGGGTTAGATACGGATGTTACGAAATTCCACTACCTCAGGCAAGGTGGACCTACTTCAACACCCATCGCAGGGGTCGATGACGCTGAGGAATTTCGTGCTACTCAACAAGCTCTTTCCACTGTAGGCATCAGTGTCGAGAAACAATGGGCCGTTTTTAGGCTTCTTTCCGCTCTCTTGCATCTTGGCAATGTCAAGATCACCCAGGCTCGAAATGAATCATCTATTGATCAAGAAGATCCTGCCCTCATATTGGCTACTCGGTTTTTGGGGGTCACACTTTCCGAATTCAAGAAGTGGACGATTAAGAAGCAGATCATTACGCGCTCCGAAAGGATCGTCACAGCCCTGAGTGCCGCGCAGGCAACGGTAGTCAGGGATAGTGTGGCAAAGTTCGTATACGCATGCCTATTTGAGTGGTTGGTCGCAATTGTCAACGAGAGTCTGGCTGGGGAGAATGGCGATGCTGCTGAACGTGCAGAGATGTTCATAGGGGTGTTGGATATATATGGATTTGAGCACTTCCAAAAGGTGGTCTCCATTTGTGTGCCAATGGCACTCTCAGCTCACTGCTCACTGCTTAGAACTCTTTCGAACAATTCAGCATCAATTATGCTAATGAAAAACTACAGCAGGAGGTGAGTGCTGGTGAATTCATCACGAGCGGTTCTGATATTCTTCATTCGCAGTTCAATTCGCACGTGTTCAAACTTGAACAAGAAGAGTACATGAAGGAACAAATCAATTGGACGTTTATTGATTTCTCAGACAACCAACCCTGTATCGACGTCATAGAGGGCAAGCTTGGGGTCCTTGCTCTCCTCGACGAAGAATCTCGCTTACCATCGGGGAGTGATACCTCTCTTCTGCAAAAACTAAACGTGCAACTCTTTAAGCCGGCCAATAGAACTGTTTTCAAAAAGCCTCGGTTTGGGAACTCTGCGTTCACGATTGCACACTACGCGCTAGACGTTACATATGAGGTGGAAGGTTTCTTGGAGAAGAATAGGGACACAGTACCAGATGAGCACATGGTACTCCTGGCAACGACAAAGAATCCATTCTTAAAGGAAGTCTTGGATACCGCCCTTGGCTCTGTTAAATCAGCAGATAAATCCGGCGATCCTCCCCACCCTGGCTCCCCTTCCCTTTCCGATTCGGGTAGTGGTGGATCTCGCCGGTCATCGATTATACCTGATCCAGGTCGTTCGACGCTGGTAGCGTCCACCACAGCATCAGCTGGACCCAAGAAGCCGGGTGCGGCTATCAAGAAACCCACGCAAGGCTCCATATTCAAGGCGTCACTCATTGCATTGATGGATACACTCAGTATCACAAACGTCCACTACATCCGATGCATCAAACCGAACGATGCCAAGAAACCCTGGGAGTTTACACCTTCTCAGGTTTTGGGCCAGCTTCGTGCCTGTGGTGTTCTGGAGACCATCCGTATCAGCTGTGCAGGATACCCATCCCGGTGGACATATGAGGAGTTTGCGGAACGGTAAGCAACCGTTTGGGTGCTGAATTCCTTACTCAACCTAGTCCCAGGTATTATATGCTTGTTCCTTCAGCAGATTGGCAACCTATGATACAGAAATTAGAACTTAGACCTCTTTGCTCGCTGATCCTGGAGAAGACAATCAATGATCCCGACAAATACCAAAGTGGTCTTACCAAAATCTTCTTCCGTGCGGGTATGCTAGCTGCGCTCGAGTCACTAAGGTCTGAAAGACTTAATGCACTTGTCACCATCGTCCAAAAGAATATACGGCGGCGCATGGCTGTCAGGAGATATCAAGGGCTTCGTGATGCTACAATTAGAATTCAGACGTGGTGGCGGGGTATCTTAGCAAGGCGGTTAGTGGAGAGCATCCGCAGAGCTGTTGCTGCGAAGAGGTTGCAGGCAGGCATTCGGCGCTTTCTTCAAAGATCAAAGTTTATCCAAGTTCGCCAAGCAGTTATCGCCGTACAAAGCCGTGAGTCCTGGAGGTCATGACGTAGAGTCATCTAACTGATCCCCGGTAGGCCTTCGTGGTGCACAGGCTCGGCGAGCACACAGGCAGGCGAGGACATTGCACGCAACTGTACTCTTACAATCCCTGTTCCGTGGATTGTATGCTTCTCATTCTCTTTGTGTTGCTTGGTATACTAATGGATATTGTGCAGGCTGTACCGCCGTTTGTATCGATCCGACGTCAGACATGTGGTATACCTGCAGTCTTGTGTTCGGCGTCGTCTTGCCAGGAAGCAGCTTAAAACTCTCAAAGCAGAGGCGCGCTCAGTATCCAAATTCAAGGAGATCTCCTACCGTCTCGAGAATAAGGTGGTGGAGCTCACTCAAACTCTCCAGAAGCGAACGGAGGAGAAGAGAGCCTTGCAAACTCAACTCGAGGAGCTCGAGAAGCAGATCCAGCAGTGGAGTTTGAAATATGAGGAAGCAGATGTCAAAGCCAAGTCTCACCAGACTGCATTGCAGACCGCAGAGGCCGAGCTGTCTCGACGCGAGGAACTCCTCCAAGCAAAAGCTGACGTCGAAAAACGTTTAGAAGACGCAATCGCTAAAGTGGCGGAAAAGGAGGAGACAATCCAGCGGCTGACCAACGAAGTGATCGCACAAGCCTCTCAGCTTCAATCCCAGGAAAAGACATTTGCTGCTTCGCCAATGAGATCTACGGAGGATGTTTCTGTCATCGCAACCCTGAAGAATGAAGTTAGTAGTTTGCGCGAGCAACTCAACCGTGCCAATGCATACAATGCCCTGACGAGAGGTGCTCGAGAGGCTCCAACCTCCCCAACTTTTGTACCTGCCCTTCGCAACCCTGATGCCAATGGTGCCAATGGTCTCTCCTTACCCCCTCCTCTCCATCCTAACCGCCACCAACGAAGGCACAGTTCTGCAGGTGTCCTTCAGCTGAACCCCTCCGAATATCGTACATCGGTGGATGAGTTGATGTTCGGTGCGAAGCGGAGCCAAGCGCTTAACCAGCGAGCCGTCTCTGTCGCTTACAACGGGGAGGATAACGTCCTCCGAGTACGGACCAATGGCATGGCCGACCTTCGCAGTTACGACGACTTAGCCGAAGAGAAAATCAGGCTTATGCAGGATATCAAGCATCTGGATGAAGACGTTCTCGTTGGACTGATTCGGGGTTTGAAGATACCTGCGCCTAGCACGACGAATCCATCAGCTATGAAGGAAATTCTCTTCCCAGCAAACCTCATTAGCCTTGTTACGAATGAGATGTGGAAGTATGGACTTATCCCAGAGAGTGAGCGCTTCTTGGCCAACGTCATGGAGGCTATCCAAGCCCATGTTATGGTTAGTTCTCCTCTGCACTTTTTGGAACCTTTCTGAGTCCCGAATAGTCATTCAATGGAGAGGACGCCATTATTCCAGGCATCTTCTGGCTCTCTAACGTTCACGAGATGCTTTCCTTCATCTGTGTCGCCGAAAGTGACATGGTACAGGGTATCGGCCCAGGGGAAGAAAATGCTGTTCGCGAGTTCGACTGGAACGACTATGAACGCCTCGTTACCGTGGTGAAACATGACCTTGGTAGCCTTGAGTACAACATCTACCACACCTGGATGCAGGAGACCAAGAAACGCCTTTCCAAGATGGTAATTCCCGCATTGATTGAGAGCCAGTCCCTTCCAGGTTTCACCACAAGCGATGGAGGTGGACGACTTTTTAATCGCATTCTTAACGCAAACAGCCAGCCAGCTTATAGTATGGACGATATCCTAAACCTACTGAACAAGGTCTGGAAGAGTCTGAAGAGTTATTACATGGAGGATTTGGTGGTACAACAGGTCCTCATTGAATTGCTCAAACTTATAGGCGTTACGAGCTTTAATGATCTTCTAATGAGGAGAAATTTCTCTTCCTGGAAGAGAGGTATCTCTGTTTTTGAACTTCCTAATGTGATGCTGATGTTGTATACCCGTAGCGATGCAGATTCAATACAATATCACACGGATAGAGGAATGGTGCAAGTCCCACGATATGCCAGAGGGTACACTCCACTTGGAACATTTGATGCAAGCCATCAAGTTATTGCAACTGAAAAAAGTCAGTGAAGAGTTTTGATCCATCTTTCGAGGAAGGCCCCTGACTTGGCGTGACAGGCAACACCTGCCGATATCGAGATTATTTATGACGTTTGCTGGATGCTGAGCCCTATGCAGATTCAAAGAATGTGTACCAACTACTACGTTGCGGAATACGAGGTGGGTCTACTACCTCTTACCAACTCAACAGCACAATTATATCACTCATTCCAGAACCCTATCTCTCCTGAGATTCTGCGTGTCGTTGCCTCTCGAGTTCAAGCAAATGATCGTAATGATCATCTCCTTCTTTCGCCTGAAACAGAGGAAGTTGGGCCCTATGAGCCTCCATACCCTCGTGAGGTCTCGGGGCTCGAGACGTACGTTCCAGCATACCTCAATGTGCCACATCTCCGCCGGCTAGCTGCCCTTGTCGCATAGTGGATCTGTTTGTCTCTCTTGTCTCTATCACTCTTTTCGGCTATCGACGTGACGATGATTTTGCGCTTACTATTCGCTTACACTCTGTATTCCATTCTTTGGATAATGATACGATTTCCTGCGGACATGACAGATAATTTGTATGAAGCGGAAGCGACAAGTAGAGTGTACGTAGACAGATTTAGAACTTCAGTGCAGCTGTCCGTTCGGCTCCGCGTCGGTCAGCACCACCGTCGATCCGTCCTCTAGTTGGCTCGATAACGCCAAATGATTCTGCAGCGCATTGCTCCCGGCTTCTGCGGACGACTGGTTCCAACGGAGCGTCTGGCCTAGATAAATCACCGAGTTGCATTGACAGAAGAGGACTTACAGGAACTGTATGAGACACACCAAAATGTTGTGCAACCAGGTCCAGCGCCTTACCCGTGATGGTCGTCTATGGTATATTAGAAGACAAAAGTTGAGCGCGAACCTACCTCACCTTTCGGAACCATAAGGCAGCTTCTTTTGCTGATCGACCGACGATCTCAAGACGCACTGTTACATGAAGACGTTGGTCGACAGGTACCACAGAGCCCCTGTCCTTGGGATCTCCGGGGACCGCTGCATGGCGCAATTTCATTAGGTCAATCTTTTGCAGCTGCGCTATTTTTTGAGAATCAGGAGGAAGATTTCTCCGCCGGCGTGTTACCATGGGAGTGCGGAATGACGAGGTACCGCTCGCGGGAAACTTTTGGGCAAGAAGAGCACGGGCAGCTTCATGCTTCACGTCCTCTTTCCTGGTGGTGAGGCTCGCGCATGAGTGAGATTGCATGTGGCGGTGACTACGTGTTGCGTAAGATATCCCGGAGAGGTGACACGATAGATGCGAACGTACTCGACGCAGAAAGAAAGCTGGCAGCCGGGACAGCCCCTTGGAATTGCCCCGGGAGATTCAACCTCTCGCGCGGCAGAGGTTGCTGCGGTCACAAGGGACGGCTTGCTACACCCAGAAAGGGCGCACTTGGAACGCATCCGAGTGGAGGACAACAGCTCGGAGGGACGGTCTTGCAAAGCAGGACAATCGTGTAGATCTGGTGAGATATGAAGCTTGCAAAACCACCCCGAACAACCGCATTGAATAGGGAGAAGGTCAAGGGCATTACACGAATGCAAGGCACAGTGCTTGCCGATAGGATCCAAGTCCATAGTGCTCACTGTCGCGGTCAAATCCGCCAAGCCTGAGTCACTCTAGTACATTACATAACTTGAAGCGTGCGCAGTCAAACCAACGTAGATGCTGGAGCGCTGGAGAATCGCTCGATAGGCGGTCTGATCGCTGCTTAAGCCAGACAGACCACACCAACTACGAAGCACACGTCTTGTTGACATTGGTGCTCAAGGGGAATACATGTGATGAGATGAGATGTCGTTTATGTGAGGTCTGCAGAATGGATGCTAATCTCAACGATAATCCACTTTTTCGACGTGAGAATGAGGAGGACGGGAAATGTGAGCTACGGTGGCTGGTCATACCGCAGTAGCGTGCGGAAAAGACGGCGAGGCGGCAAGACGTCTAGTTCTTCCGACGGAAAGAAGATCCTAGATGAAAGAGCGATATTGGCGGGGTGCACAAGTAGACGATCACGAAGGACTAACCCTCAGTCAATCGCGCCCTTCCACCAGTAGGTTGGCATAGCACACTCGCACAGGAGCCACACAGGACCACTGATTGCGCATGCGAGAAAACGGTTGTAATTGCAAAGCAGCCTACAAGTTCGCAGGTGGGTGAGTATATTACTCGAGATCACAGATGTCAGGAAAGGAGACAGACCTGGGCACTTCACATCCATGAAGTACGAGTTAGGCGATTGCACGAGACGCTTGAGCTTGTGCTTTCTTCTTTCGTGTTCGGCAGACGGGTTCAAAAGGTCAATTGCAAGAGGCTAGTGGACGTCGTCAGAAGCGGCATGGACTGGCACTTTCGACATACCATGCTAGTAGGTGGTAGCCTTTTTCGACGGTGGTGATTGTGTACGCTGAGACTAGAAGGTTAAGGTTAGCCGGGGCTTGATACATTTCGATCTCCGAACGGCATATCCCGGGCTGTGCTGCAGGTGATTGAATGCTCATAACGGCAGTCCTCGAGGTATTCTTGCACTCAACGCCGACGGTCATGAACATCATCGTATGTGCAGTCGCAGTGCAGTGAAGCATTCTAACCCTTATACCAGGAGACCCTCTTTGGCAGGACGGTCACTCCTGCCGAACGGCTTCGCCAGCACCAGAGAGCGCTCACCAAAGCTCAACGCGAGCTCGATCGGGAGCGCTCAAAGCTTGAGCAAAGCGAGAAGAAACTCGTGGTTGACATAAGGAAGAGTGCCAAGGCTGGTCAGATGGTGTGTGGCCTCCAGCGCCCCCAAGCAACCTTCGTCAATTATCCCGGCAGAACGCATGTAAAGTCATGGCCAAGGACCTCGTTCGCACTCGAAGATACATCCAGAAATTCTATCAAATGAAGACACAACTTCAGGCTGTCGGTCTGAGGATACAGGCCCTTCGCAGTAACCAACAAATGGCGGAGGCCATGCGTGGAGCAACAAGGGTACGTCCCATGTTCGCGTCCACAGTTTGTCAGTTTCCATAACTCCTGTCTGCCGGAAGGCTATGGCTTCCATGAACCGTGGTCTTAATTTACCAGCCATCCAGAAAATCATGAATGATTTTGAGAAGGAAAGCTCGGTGATGGATATGAAGGAAGAGATGATGTCGGACGCGGTAGACGACGTGATGGGCGACGAAGTTGAAGACGAAGAAGAAGAGGGCGACAAGATCTTGAAGCAGGTGCTCGATGAGATTGGCGTTGACCTTTCGCAACAAGTATGTAATACCAGCCAGCGTTGCTGGTGCACTCGCTGACACCTGCAATGTAGCTTACCGAGGCGCCGACAGGACTGGGTGCCATATCCTCGCCCCTTGCCGAAAATCGTCGGCCAGTGGCAATCGGAGAAACAGGCGGGCCGTCTTACGGGGAGGACCGCCAAGGTAGTGATGCTGCTATTGCTGATGAAGACTCACTTCAAGCACGTTTGGATGCCCTGCGTCGTGGTTGACTGTCGCACTCGACCCTTACCCAATACGGAATGGACTGATCATGCGTACATGGATCCCTTGTCACAGTTTGCATATAATCCTGACCGTGTCTTGGCCCTTAGCGTCAGGCAGTTGAATAAATTTGCTCATTGATGCATCGCTTTGGCACCCACAAACTACTGTGACAAGCATTTACTTTATGATACCAGCCGTAAAAGACTGGATTCTGCAGGACGGTACTTTCATTCCGGTCCACAGTGGTCCCGCACCGGGAAGGAAATTACGAAGTCAGTTCTAATGTCCAAGACCGCCCACACAGCCCACAAGGAAGATGACAGTAATTATCCAACCCTCAAGCCTTCAAACTGGCAATGTCTTTTGCTTCTTGCATGCTCAGTGTCCAAGAGATGCCCGATCCACTGTAGAATGACTCGACGTCCTCATCCTAGTCGAACAAGAATATAAGTGACATTGGTCGTGGATCTAGATCTAACTCACACTATCGAGGTTCAGCAACGAGGAGATCTGCTGAAGGCGGATGAATTTCTCTCGAATGTCTCCGAATATTGTTTGGGACGACAGATATGCCATTATGGAACGGAGGTCATGATCAAATCGTATTGCACCCAACTAGTGAAGGTGTCAGCGGAAGACATGAGACTAGGAGACTTTGGAAGTGCCTCAGTGTAACGGAGAGTTAAGATGTGTTTTTCCCATGGTCGGAGAACAACATCAAGCGCAAGACCAAACAAAGCGCGATAGTTATTTTCAGTGCAAGCATCCTACTCACACGTGAGTCGCTAATCCTATGTAAGTCATAATGCTGACCTTGTATCCGTCTGTTAACCCCTCCCAGAGCTTCACGAAGCGTTTCCTAACAATGTCTTGGTACTCTGCAGTTGCGTACCCGTCTTCGTTCAGGACATAAGAAACATCTTTATAGACGTCGGGTACCAGAGTCCGTAGCCGTGGTCGCATCAGCTGATTGAACAACTGGTCAATACCGGCCTGGAGGAATTATCAGACCCGTTGCTGCAGAGCCATATAGAGGGACTACTCTTAATGTTGCCTTGAATCTGGTCGTGGAGGTAAGCAAGCCTGCTATAGTGGTCTTCACTCGTGGCTGTTCAGTCTCGAGGAATAGTTGTGTGATGGCAGGCTGGAGAAGCAGGTCCTTTATGAGTCTCTCCATATGCGATGAAGATACGTCGAGGTCGTTAAGGAGCACCTTTGGGGATGAATTAGGCTTGCGACCCAGTATGGAAAGCTAAACAAACACACGAGAAAGGATGTTCGACCTTCTTTCTCAGTCTTTTCGGTTCGAACGCCTGTGCTGACTCGGTAGACATCTTCTAGTTTCTTTTTGATACCGCCAGCAAAGTCGTGATCAAGTATGCCCTTGAGAAGGTCAGTGGTCCGTCCCAAAGTCTTGAGAGAGCCCGTTGACAATAGGCGCGTATATACGGTCTTTAGGATATAGAAGACGTCATCTGGGATAGTCGTAGTCGTGGGCGTTTGAGAGAAATCAGGGCTGGCGAGGTGTTGAGCCTGTGATTACTTGATTATAGGATATTTCAGGATCCAGAAGCTTACAGACGGACCTTGTCAATAATCGTGCGGATATACCAGATCTCCATAGGTATGTAATAAGAACTCAACAAACCATCAAACTCCTTTTGAGAGGAGGCCGCATCCAACAGCGCGACAGGCTCAACAGGCACTGGAGAGGAAGTGCGGGGACTGGGAGACCCAGAAACCGCTGGTAGACGCTGGTTATTGTAGCTGATCTCTCTGTCTACAGTTACAATTACCTCTTCCTAGGTTGTCGTGGTCAAAAAGCACGATGAACAACAAGTATCTGATATGAATACACACCTGTAACTGTTCCACAAGGAACTTCCGAAACAAGTGCCATCGACCACTCATTCCGGCGATCTCGGACAGTATCTTGTCAATCTCGCGTGGATCAACCTCGTCTATCTCTACAGTACTCGAAGCTTGCTTTCGTGGAGCAGACGTGGGTAGCATTGAATTTGAGATATCTGACAACTGGACCAAGCTGGACTCAGTGAAAGCACATGGAGACAAGAAGTTTTCCACCTTTCTCTTGACTGATCGATCCTCTCCCCAGGCTTCAAGCGTGCTTCGTACTACTCGATCACACTCCTCTAGCAATCTTTTAACGACATTCCGCATATTCCCTGCACCGTAATACTTCTCCACAACGGGTTGGTGTTGATCAATGATCATAGCTACACCTTCGAAAAGTGCGGTTAACATAGTGACGTAGTACAATGGGGATGAAGCTGTCGGTACTCGCACTCAGCACGTTGCAGACGAATAAAATGCACTCCTACTTTTAGCGGAGGTGGGAGCTCTCACCCGCACCAAGTCGACGACAAACGATGCATACGCCTCAAGACCTTCTGTTTCCCAACCAATCGCGGGAAATAGTTTGAAGTAGCGGCTCGTGGCAGCTGCATCACGCGACCGTGACGCCTGCGTGAATTGATTGAGGAATATTGACAATAGTTGTTCCCTCGCAGCTTGAAGCGTCTGTGCAGGAGGGAGATGACTCTCTGCAGTCGGCTGTGGAGAATGTGAGCTTTGCATACATGGAACACTAGAAGGACCATACCACAGAGGTTTCTGCGAAAGGGCCAGTAATAACCTCGGAGGGCAGCGACAAGGCACGGGCACAATGTCTAGTAGCCGACTCCCAATCCTGACGTTCAATGCAAGACTGCAGCTGGGAAAGGGAAGACTCGAAGAGTGTAAACCAGGGAGGCAGTCTGCACATGGCATGCGTTAAATTACCTTGAGCTCCATAACCTGGCCCACTCGTTCAGCTGCCTGTGAAACGCGACTCATCTCTCGGTCAAGGGTCCTCACCCGCCCACCGACGCGGTCTGCTGTCTTCGCTGTGGAGGAAACTTTCTCCGCGAGCTGTAAGGATTCGAGACATAGGGCATCAAGATGAGGAACGAGGGCTTCTAGTCGGCAAAGAGAATCCACTATGGAGGTGCGGTCGGAAAGTAGCGCGGCAAGGGAATTGGAGAGTGCTGCTTCCTTGGACTGGTACCAGGACAGACATGACAGGATCTCGTTTAAATTGGTGAGTTTCCTCGGGTCCTTCTGAATGTAGTGTGATGGATCGACTTGTAACTGGTCTACTGTATCATTAGACGTGTCCGTATTCATGGATGGTGGTGTCGTGTTGACAATGGGATCGCAGGAGTCCCAGTGCGCCATCGGGATTGCCTAGCATCGTCGATTATAAAGTTTATTTCATTGTTTGCCCTTTTTGTAGCTGAACCGTTAAATCTTCGACCTTCAATCGGTTCGCTCGTACGTCTTGCTAGCACATCCGATTCGTGATCAGAACTGGAGCCGCAGCCAAGCCGTCAGACCCAACGTATAAATGTCGACAGATGCACAGAGGGCTCAAAGGAGTGTCTTAACTTGGAAGTAATGAACCCTGGCATTCTGTTAGAGCCGCGAGTACAAGGTACGACTGTACTTCCACTAGCTAGTTCTGAAATACCTCAGATCCTCTGGATGAAGGAAGAGATATCTCATACGTTAACCAACGAAGCAATCCCCCGAACGGAGGCTACGATCACCATCCGTGTGATCAAGTCCTTTGAATACCGTACAGCACGCAGCCTCGTCCTCCACAAGCTCAACCTTGAAACTACGACGGTCGGTGGTCTGAAAGAGATCGTTCACCAAGGTACATCATGGTGATTTCCAGTTCCAGTTTCCATCTGGTCTGACCTTGGAGTCAGCTGTCCAGACAGGTTCTGCATGGCGGCCCTATCGTAACGTTGTTCTAGGCTTGTACCTTCAGTTGGCCAAGTCGTTGGCTCTTCGTCTAATTTCGACCTAGATACTCTCAAAATATATGCAAAGGCGCATGGTGCAAAAGTGCGGAAACCGTTTAATCTTGGAAAACAACTCGTCCATCTGATACGCCCTCTTTTTTTTGCCAGACCACGAATTTGATTATTAACTTGGACCGTGATGAATGGATCCTGGAAGATGACACTAAGACGCTGGC
This sequence comes from Pulveroboletus cf. rosaemariae, assembly GCA_038089275.1. Lineage (NCBI taxonomy): Eukaryota > Fungi > Basidiomycota > Agaricomycetes > Boletales > Boletaceae > Pulveroboletus > Pulveroboletus cf. rosaemariae. The sequence goes on along the minus strand of JBBPKN010000852.1, from coordinate 8,385 downwards.
AGACATTGGTCTTGGTAGGTGTGGATGTTAGTCCACCGTCCTGTCACTGAGTTCCTGGAATCAGAGAATGAGTCCGAGGTCAGCTTCTTTAGTCGCAAGGCGTACGAAAGGTTCAAGCTTAACCCAGAGGTAACGTGCTTGCCCGCCGAGAACTCTACTCCTCTAAGCTCGTCCCGCTCAGGTTCATTGGGATATAGCTCCATGATAATAAATACGAATCTCTCAATGGTGTTTCACAAGGTCTGATGCATATTAATTACAATGGGTGTAACAAAGGATGTGTATCAATCTATCGACACATAGGTCAGCAATCACTAGTCAGGAGAGTACTAGTGACTAGAGATATCGAATGGCAAACGTCCAATGTCAGGACAGGTTACTGATTTGCACATTGTACCCGAGGTTCGCCCTCGTGATCCTCATCCATTGCATCGTCCGCCATGGCACTAGCTCTCGTTCGTGCATCGGGTTCCTCGAGATCCACTTCCTCTACATGGACGCTCTTGGGGAAATGCTGCACAGGATCGCGGGCAGGAAGGGCTTGCTCAAGTAAAGCGACTTTGGAAGGATCAATGGTATTGGGAAATCTAACGGTGAACTTGACGAAGAGATCACCGGGCTCATGATGCCGTTGAGATGGCATCCCTTGTGACCGGATGATCTTGATGGATTCTAACAGAATCAAAGTGAAGGAATGGAAGATATAGCATCGCAACATCACGACGTACCATTTTTAACAACTTCCCCCGGTAAAAATCGTACAAGTAGTGCTCGGTCATCAAGATGCCTGATCGCAACCTCACCACCAGCAAGTGCAGTGAGGAGGTCGATCTCTAGTTCGGTTATGAGATTGTTTTCCTGACGCTTGAACCTGTCATGAGGTTTCTCTTCTATAACGATCACAACATCTCCGGACTGCGCAATTGGCGATTGATCGCTTTCGCCGGTGAAGGTGATCGTCTGACCAGCCTTCATGCCCTTGTCTACGTGAACCTCTAGGATCTTCTTCTCCGGCAGGACCTTTTTGCCCTTGCAACTTGAGCAGCGATCTTTGGGATTAATAACCTCTCCTGTCCCATTACACTCGTCACATCCAGACTGTATTTGTTGGATCATGGGACCCATGTGGCGAAGGGTGACCTTGACCCCTCTGCCACCACATGTCCCACACGTGCGCACGGCACCCTCCTTGCCACCCTTGCCATTGCATTTCGAGCAAAGGGCGCTCCGCGTGAGAGCGAGTTTCGTAGTCTTGCCTTTGTAGAGATCCTCGAGCGACACCTGAACTCGATGAACAAGATCTTTGGTCTTGCGAATACCCTGCGAACGGCCACCGCCTCCACCGAAAAGGCCGCCTCCAAAAAGTTGGCTAAAGAGATCCTAGAATACGAACGCACATGGAACCAAGGACGGAGTGGAAAAGGAATGCGACTAGCCTGCGGATCCATGCCACTCATTCCGCCCTGTTCCGATAGACCAGCTTCTCCGCGAGAGTCATATATACTTCGTTTTTCGGGATCTGCCAGAACCTCATACCTGGTGTGTATGTCAGGCGAGAAAGAAGAGCAGAGAGGCGTGGACATACGCATGTGTCACCTCCTTGAATAACTCGGGGTCACCGCCTTTGTCTGGGTGTAGTCGCAGCGCTCTGCAAAGAAGATGAGAGAAGGGGGGGGGGATAACGAAAGACGAGACCCACTTTTTTCTGTAGGCCTTTTTGAGGTCGTTCTCGGAGGCGTCGGGGGCGACCTCGAGCAGATCGTAATATTTTCTGCAAGCGAAACGAGTAAGTTGAGGGGAACAGCTGAGGGGAACTGGCTGACGTTTCTCTGACCATGGTGGGCGGAATGGGATAGAAAGTGAGGAAGGGCGAGCGGCTTCTTTAGGCTCCTGCGCGCGACGGTGTATTAGTAGAAGACGGTGGAAGGTCCTGGAAATTTCCACACGTCCCCGTTTGGAAGTCATTGACGGTCTACGGTACACTCTACTATGCGCTCAACCTTCCTATGCGACCTCAGATCCCCTGCTGACGTCTGGATACACATCGAACCGCCGCTGGGTGGTCACAGGTATCCCTGCTCTTGCGGAATAGAACACTTGGGGATCTTGCAGGAGATATGGAGCGTCTGCTGTATCTGACCTCGGGAAAACAAAACTCACCAACGTCAAAGTGCAAAATGTCCTCGTGCTCCTCGGCCTGCCCGAGCACTTTCCCACTAATTCACGTCAGCTGTCGGACCGCCACTCGCAGCAGAGCACTCACAATGGATCGACCAACATAGTGTGGCCGTACTGTCACGACGAACGATAGTTAGATCAGAACTGCGACCCACAAAGCGACCCACCGCCTGATAGGCTGCCTTCGGGTCTCGTGCAGGGCTACACATCGAGAAAAAGACTTGGTTGTCAACAGCCCTGTAAAACACACTGCGTCAGCACGACCACGCCCAACCCTGGCGACTGCCTACCGAGCTCGTTGCAGCAGTTCCCAGTGGAGCGGGCCTGTCGTCGTGTTGAATGCCGATGGATAGATGAGCACATGGCAACCTGTCATACGACATTGAGTGCACCGTGTCGATAGCCGTAGGGACCCACAACCTTTTCGTGCAGCGATCATGGCAAGCTCTGGGAAGCGCACATCGTAACACACCCCGAGGCCAATGCGCGCGAAATCTATCCTCAGTTATTGTAACCATCCGATCCTATGGTTGTGCGCCCCTACCCGTATCAAAGAACGTTGTCAAAGAACCACCCGTCAGCGATTCGCTCTCCTGCGCAGTTGAGTGCAGATCGGCCGTCGGGAAGCAGTACACATACCTTGAACCTGATCTTGCCTGGAATATCGATGTCAAACAGGTGGACCTTGCGGTGCGTCGCTACGAGTCTGCCTGGCACAAGTGTAAGCGACAAGTGCAAAGGTATGCAATCGTCCATGCCTTCGGGTGAGAACACGATGCAAGTATTGTACAACTTGCCGTCGATTGCATCCCTCTCGGGTATCGAACCTCATTCGTCGTTCAGTCACTCGTCTAACCACACCAAGTGCACGGCATACCTCCAATGAGCCAAATCCGGTTTTCCGATGCTGCTTCTGAGAGTGCTCTGACACTCTGGCTCTGAGTTTTCGTGGTGTTGTATTCTTGTCCAGCCGTAAAACCGATCGTTTCGGCATACACGGGGAAGTGTACATGGCCGTACGGCGAGTTGAAGCATTCCTGAGGTCGGCCATGATGTCGAGGAAAAGTAGAATAGAGGGAAGTGTCTTACGGGCAAGACGACCAGGTCTGGCTTCCCGTTGGGGCTCTTTACCGCACGATTGATCATGTCCCTAGCGTGTTGCAGGTTCGCATGCTTGATGTCTGCTTCGGTGGGATCTTCTGCAGAATGAGAAGGGCTGCAAAGCTGGATGAGTGCCAGCTTGAACTGTTTGAGATCTGGGGGGCCAGAGGACATTGGTTGGTAGCGGCGGCAGATGGGATGTGATAGTCTGGCAGTCGACGCGCGGCGAAGCAAAGAGAACATGTCGGCCATCGAATGAGGGTCAGCGTTTACCACCACCACCGGGGCTGTTTCGACGTACGTCGGCCAAGAGCTGTTAGCGAGGTCCCGTGTAATCCATGTAGCAGGCCATGCCACTCCTCCTCATCTGCAATCCCGTCTGTGGCGACTCCACTGCAGAGCAGTTCCTCAGTACGCATGTCATTCCCCGCCTCCACGCCGCGAACTGTATCCCTACCGAGGTCGTCCGTACCCGCGCCTCAGGTCACGCAGGCAGAGAGGTCCTCAGCTTCCTCGATAGGTACAAGGGGGACATCACGATTGTGCTAGGCTCTGGAGATGGTACTCTCCACGAAATCGTAAACCAGCTCGTCTCTGCAACCGACATGAAAGTGCGCGAGGACGCCAGGTCCTCTCCCATCCGCTTTGTTCTCGTTCCATGTGGGACAGCAAACGCACTGTATGCATCCTTGTTCAGGCCTCCACCACCAACAGAGACGGTCGCATACAAATCACGATCCCTGGATGCCTTCTTTCGTGGCTCAGCACCAAGACCGCTGATCCTGTCGCTCACTTCGCTTCTCGGCCCTCTCGGTGGTCAGGGCGACCCCCAGTCTGTGGCATCGGTCGTTGTCACCTCCACAGCACTGCACGCGGCCATCCTCAAGGATTCAGAGAAGCTCCGGAAGGAAATCCCCAACATCGAGCGATTCAAAGTCGCAGCGAAGCAGAACATAACGAAGTGGTACGCTAGCCGTGTCAAACTCCTACCTGTCCCGTCCTCTGGTGCCGTCTACACCTATGATCCAGGAAAGGGCGACTTTGTTCCGCCTGGCGACTCCTATGCGAGCTATGCTACCTGGGACGTGCACGGCCCATTCGCTTATTTCTTATCCACAGTGAACGTAGATCGGCTGGAGTCTGATTTCCGAATCAATCCTACGATATCAAAGTGTCCTGCAATGGACACATCAATGGATGTAGTCATGGTCCGCCCCTGGCGTGATCCGACTTTTTCCTTAGATACCCTCCAGGCAAGGGAGAGATTCGCGGAAAAAATCAGCGCAGTCCTCACCACAGCGTATCGAGATGGGGACCATATAAACTTGCGTTATTCAGAAAACGGAGACATCATAGACAGCGGTGATGGTAACACGGTCGTTGAATGTTTCAGATGTGGGGGCTGGGAATGGATACCTGTTCGTCGCTTTCTCTTCCTGTTTGCTCAGAGTCACTGATGCCCTCCAAGGATGAGACAGACGAAGGCGCGCACTGGCTGTGCGCAGATGGTACCATCTTCGAAATAGAGAAGGGCGGCCGAGCCATCACATACACAGATACGGTCCAAAGGAATCTTTATGTTCACGTTTGAAGCTACTGTATTGTACCACTGTATGAAAGCTATCGATATCGAAACTACAGGGTATATCTAGGGAGGAGGGGGTCAGCCAAAGACTTTGCGCACGGCCACGCTAGCTTCCTTGTGACACTGCTCGATAGATTGATTACTATCGATCTGCGAACGATGGTCAGGACGCCACCCATAACAGTGTTAAACCATACCCTGATGACTATGCCTTGCTTTTCGTAGTATTCAATGACAGGTCGGACAAGCTCGTCGTGGGTCTCTAGACAATCGATTTTCAATCGATTTGAGCGATTCAACGAGAGCAGAACAAATTACGGAAGCGCTTTTTGAGGCTATCGATGTTGTCGTCTTCGCGTCCGCTAGTTTTCCCTCGTTCCAAGATGCGTCGTATCATCACCTCTTCATCCGCCTCGAAGACCAGGACCTGGGATGGCAGACAGACCTTTCAATGCTGAGTCAGCACCCAAAGCGACTAAAACAAGACTTGACATACCGTCTCGTCGAACCTCAATGCCTGATCCATCTTACGCGGGAAGCCATCGATGAGGAAACGGCCCCTGCCATCTGTCCACCCTGGACCCGACCGTGTCTGCAGCTCGAAAGACATAGCCATCTTCAACAGTTCAATGGTGATCTCCTTCGAAACGATGGTACCTTCACGGATACAAGTGCGGATCACGTCCCCGTACTGAGAGCCCTCTCGGGTCTGCTCCGCTCGCAAGAGATCGCCGGCTGCAAGCCAACCGCATCAATCAGCGTGACTACAAGCTGAGTGTGAGACGACGGTTCACCCGATAGGTGCTTGAAATCAAAGACTTCTACGAGTCTCCCGCATTGAGTTCCTTTGCCTATATGCACGTTAGATCGTGAGGATTCTAGTGTTACAGGAACTCGCCTGCGCCGGGTCCTCCGAGCACGTATATGACGGTGACCTTGTTCGAGTCGAACGCTGGTTGTGTAGCACCACCCACAGTCGATGCCATCATGTGCGTGTGTCCTGGCGGTCGTGTTGTCGAGGTGGGACGAGGGGGTGAGCGTGTTGCAGAGGATGTTTCGAAGCGGGGTTCGTCGCTTCTCTGTGTTTTACGATGAAATAAAACGTCCCAGCAGACGCAAGGCACAACCCAAGTAAGACAAGTGGATTGGGACCTTTGCGGGCAGTCGTAGAAGGCATACAGTACAAGGCACAGCTTGTTATGTAACTTACCATCCCAGCTAAACCGTTTCACTGCACTCGGGCACTCATGGATGGAGGCGTCATCAAAATAAACCACGGCGCCGACGTGTATGTGGTACGATCGTGCTACCACGAGGATGGGCAAGATTTGTTAGCCTTTGGAGGTGAGCATTCTGTCGAGGTCTACCAGATAGTTTGTGATATTCCTTCGTTCCTTTGCCTCCTCCGTCACTGAACTGATGTCCCAGAGTGCAACATCTGCCAAGAGGCTGGCTTCGTTCCACATCGGGACTCGAGTAACCGCACTAGCCTGGTCACCTCGCACACGGTCGCCCAGTAGTAGCGACGGCTGGTTCATCGAGTTCGTCCCCGTGCTACGTCTAAAGTGTAGGCAGAAATTTGATACCCGATTCATAGGATTGTGGCAGCCGGGATAGATTTTGGTCTCCATCTATTGACAAAGTCTACCTCGGCCAGCGAGTACATATTCCCTTTTGGCGGCGGACTAAGTGGGCACCATGGTAAAGTGAATGACATATGTTTTTGTGGCGGCCATGATCAAGATAACGCACGTTACGTCGCCTCCGTGTCCGGTAAGCAATTTTAGAGTTTGAAGGTTTGCTCGCTCATCGGCTCCAGAGGACAAGATGTTGATGGTGTGGGATCTCCAACCGACGCTCAATAACTCATACGGAGCTCCTTCTTCAGAACCATCGGACCAGAGCGCTTCCTCTCCCCCCGGTTCCCGACCTCAGCCAACTGCCTATGTCATTGCTTTCCCGCACCCTCTCGTAACTGTCAATTCACACCCTGGAAGTAGCAAGGAATTTCTCGTTTCCGACTGCCACGGCTCCATCTTCCTTACGGATTGGCGAACCGACCCCACCCAGTCCAAACAGGGGAGTTGGAGGCACTCCACGTTGGTGGAGCTAGTTGAGCCACATGCTCTGAGCAACTCTCTTCTGGGAAATTCATCCCAAGTCATGGGCTTTGCCGCGTGGCGTCGTGATAATGCTGACATGTATGTGCATGGCTCTCAAGGTACCTTACTTCTGACCAAACATTGTACCTACAGAGTGGGAGCAAGTTATGGCTCGCGTTTCGCTGTTTGGGACATGTCGAAGCTACGGGGCGGCAAGCCTATACACACAGGAGTTAGTTTCCAGGACGGAGGGCACACTTTCAGGTATATTCCCTTGCCTAGTGCAGGACTGCAAGTCGCTTACCACCGTTGACAGGTGGTGCCCAACAAATCCGGATTGTTTCGCAATTGCTGCGCACTCCGTGAAAAAGGGGGCAGTGCTCCATGTCCATAATATTGGCTACGTACACGCACAACCTAGCGTCATCAACGTAGCTCCCCGCCCACACCACGTTCGGGATTTCGATTTCTTGGCGCTGCGTGCTCAACCACTGCTTGCCATCGCTTTTAGTCAACAAGTCGTAGTGATTTCTATCGGCGACGAGTAGTCGAAGGTGACCATAGACAAAGTACAAAGCATATGCCATAGCTAGCTGTTCATAACGTGAAGGAGTATAGCTGAGGTGTCGAAATTCTACCAAGACAAGCGAGGGTCGAATATCACTAGCTGCCGACAAAGCTGGCCTGACTAAGCGGTTGTGGGGGTCCGTAAGGATATTGGGTATAGTGAGTGGTCAAGTCACCATACGTGGTGTTGCGTAGGCTTTCATGTGTCGGTAGTCCATGATGCTCCTCTCCACCGAAGCCGAGATCAAACAACATAGTGCGATAGTAGTTGTGATCTGCTGATGTGTATACGACGTCTATCGGTGGGCCGGTCGAAGGTGGATAGGCAGCAAGCCCGTTGCGTGTATACATACCACCACATGCATTTGGCAGATAGTCTTCTTGAGGACTTGGGATGGAGTAGCTGGCATGATAAGTTGGCACATTCCGAGCACCTCCGTGTGGGGAGGGTGTCGTCTGCGAGGATGTTTGCTCTCCTGACAATTCCTGTTAGCAACAGCCGAGTACCAAGTCGAGAGAAACCGTACTCTGAATAGAAAAGTCGAGTGAGAGATCGTGGTGAGATCTGTTCCTTGCTACACTCGGACGAGTGCGGTGCCTATGAATAAGGTGCAACAAGAAACGACCATGGTAGGCTGAAAGCGATATAGTAGGCGAATTATGGGCAGCTTCGTTATAAGCTTCGGCTGTTTTTATTATAGTTGCGTAGATTTCGCGGGCTGCATTCTCCGGCAGCTCGGATTGCAAGTCTGGACTCGCATCCGAGCTCCGCAGTAACTAACAGGCGATAAACAACGGTTCCGATGGACTTGAAGGATCATACCTTTATAAGGAATATTGCAGCATAAGCAG
>JBBPKN010000851.1:0-26802 GCA_038089275.1 Pulveroboletus cf. rosaemariae | reverse complement strand
TGTCCCAATGGATCAACTCTGCTATGTTCCAATGCAACTCCAGTTGCTTCTATGCTTTAAGCTGCATGTTTTCTAGTTCCCCTTACCTCTGTCTTCTCCTATCTAATGATTGATTACAACTTTACCTATACTAACTCTGTACCATTCTGATACAACTCCATTGTTCCTCCAACCTCACTTTCTGTTCCTGTTCCTTTGTGCCATGTTCCTCCCTGTCATCACTTAGTTTCAGTTTGACATTATTCAATGTTGTCTCCTCTGACATCTCCATTCGTATCCAGGATGCATTGGCACCTGCTTTGCTTATGAGACAACTCCTTTCATATCTCCATTCCCTTCTTAGATAATCTGTCTCCCTGAGGTATATAAGTACTGGAGTTTGGTATCTTGGACTCCAGTTTGAATATCAACCATAATACGACATTACAATCCCCCCCAGACCCCTTCTGCCTCATGACTCAACATTGTATCCTACCCTAAAGTCCCTCAACTTATTCCATGGCTTGATGTTGTGCCTCTTGTTGGGAAAAAGCCCTCTGGCCAATCCCAATCCTCTGATAAGTTTCCAACCCCTCTGCAAATCAGGGCACTCAGTACTGGCATAAGGGTGCACCACATAAGGTGAAGCCAAGCCCCATCCACTCCAGAGTATGTCAAAATGTTTATAACAGGAAGTAAGAGGAAGAAATGGTTTGAAAATGGAATCATGTGGACTAACCTTTGCTATAGTGGATTCTGGAGCATTAGTGACCTTCATTGATCAAAAATTTGTGTGAAAACATGATTTGTATGAAAAAGATATGCCTAAACCTTTAACTGTGTATAACACTGATAGAACAGAAGGTAATATTGGAAAGATAGCTCACTATGTGATTATTTATATAGCTATAAAAGGAAAAAAATGGAAAATGGCATCAGAAATGCATTAATGCTTATATTTCTTTATTAGGAACTTTAGATTTACTAATTGGATATGATTGGTTCACAAGACATAATTCAGAAATCAATTGGGTTAAGAAATCAATTAACTTTCCTAGGTGCTTGGGAGATTATAAAACATATCTCTTATTAAGAAGAGTTACAGAGGAGGAACAGCATGAATCAGAATGCATGCCAATCAGAAAACCTTGGGACCATGCAGTGAAGTTAAAAGAAAACTTCATATCAAAGAAAGGTCATATTATTCCACTTTCAAATGAAGAAATGAAGAAAGTACAAGAATTTGTGGACAAAGAGATGAAGAAAGGATACATTTGTTCATTCAAGTCACTGCAAACATTCCCTGTCTTCTTTATCAGCAAGAAATATGGTGGGAAAAGAATGGTAATAGACTATTGGTATCTGAATGATTTTACCATTAAAAATAATTATCCATTATCCTTTGTTACATTCGTAACATTCGCCACAGAAGAGTCACATGACAAGCACGTGACCATGGGACTTCATTGCCAAAACAAGATAAACCCTAGGATATGTATCTCCAGATGACAGATGCATCTCCCAATTGGATCTCCAATGAATCTGGATCTTGATCTAGATGAGGGTCAGATTGGATCATGGCAGATCTCTAGATGGGATCTCCTCGGCCTCATGGTTGAGGGCATGGTTTGATCTCCGCTGTCCCTGACTTCTATTTATATTTAGAACCCCTTCCCTTCTATTCTACACTGCCTCTCCCACATACACACCTTATCTGCATGGCCCATTGGTCATACTCTCAGTAAGCATGCCCTATGCCCAGTTTCCTTATTTAGTATTGTGCTGGCCAGACTTGCTGGTCCGTGCACCCTCATAGATAGTATTTATACCAGTAGTACTTCTGTCTCAAGACCCCCAGTCTTGAGCACCTGTGTCTTATCCCCTGTTACCTATAACTGAATGACAAGGTGGCTACTCGATCTCCTGGCTTGACTCTCTTTCATTATCATTGCCATTCCTTCTTCATCATCATTGCACACAACGACAAGCCAGCTCCTATATTAGGGTCACTGTCATCAACCTTAATCATTACCACAACCATATCAGAGACCGGCCCGAACATCAGATCACCGTCACTCCCATCTGATAGTTTTGGAAGCCAGACTGTAACACCCTTGATATCAACACTAATTGATAGGTTAAATGGTGCTGATATGTTTATCACCATAGATCTCTGATGGGGTTACAACAACATTTGAATGAAAGAAGGTGATGAATGGAATGGGGCATTTACAATGCCAATAGGGGCTTTCAAATCCCTGGTAATGTATTTTGACATGTGCAACTTGCCAAGTACCTTCCAAACAATGGTTAATGATATTTTCCATGATATGTGGGAATATGTGGTAATCTATATTAACAATATTATGATCTTTACTAGAAACAAGAGTCAAAACCAACATTTGGAAATTGTTGCAGAAGTTTTGGGTCATTTTTGTGAGCACAATCTTTTCTTAAAGCTGTTAAAATGTCACTTTGCCCAAGAAGAAGTGAATTACTTGGGAATGGTTGTATTTAAAAAGGGGGTACAGATACAACTAAACAAAATGAGCACAGTTTGAAATTGGCCCATATCCAGGACCATTAAACAAGTTCAGGCCTTTTTAGGATTAGCAAATTATTATTGAAGATTTATTCCTAACTTTGCTAATATTACATGCCCCTTAAATTCCCTCACAAGAAAAGATGTCAAATTTGAATGGATGTCAGCCTGCATGGCAGCTTTTATTTGTTTAAAAGAAATCCTTATCTCTGAACCCCTCTTGTGTTATCCCAATTCCTCTAAATCCATTCATCTTGAAATTGACACTTCAGATGTTACTATTGGAGCTATTCTGTCTTATCAACAAGAAGATGGTCTTTGGTGACCAGCTGCATATATTTCCCACTCTTTGGATGCAGCTGAATTAAACTATTCTATCTACAACAAAGAGTTGTTTGCAGTTATTCAGGCCCTCTGGGATTGGAGGCATTATTTAATTGGGCAAGACTTCTTTAAGATCTGGATGGATCACAAAAATCTGGAGTACTGAAAGAAACTGCAGGATCTGTCTCCTAGGCAAGCACACTGGCAAGCCACTCTAGCAAAATATAACTTTAAAATGTGTTACAAACTGGATTCAACTAATGGAAGAGTGGATGCTTTATCCAGAAGATAAGACCATTTTGATGAAAAACCAGAACCAAACAAACAAATCATTATGCTTTCTCCTCATATTTTTCAATGTGTAGTTTCTCTTTCTTCTTCCTTTTTCTCTCATGTACAACAAGCATCAGTGGACTTTTCACTCTCTTTTCCCTGATATTATAGTTCAGAACAAAAAGACTATTTAAATAACAGAAAACAAATATTTATACCAGAAGAATTGTGCATAGAAGCACTTAATCTTTTCCATTCATCTCCTTTAGGCAGTCATTCTGGTCAAGACTGTACTAAACAACTTTTATCTAGATATTATTATTGGCCAGGTCTCTGTAAAGATAATGCATCTTTCATCTCTTATTGTTCCACATGCACTATATCTCAGGGATCTGAAGCTATTATTCTAATTCATTCTCTTTCTATAGCTTTATCTCCATGGGAAGATATTTCTGTTGACTTTATTACTGAACTTCTGACATCAAAGGGCTTTGATGCTATTATGATGGTAGTTGATTGGTTTTCAAAAGAAGTTGTTTTTATTCCATATCTCTCTTCTCTTTCTTTTCTTTATGTAGCATAACTTTTCCAAGACCATGTCTGGTTGAGGCACAGACCTCCTTCCTCTATTGTTTCAGATCAAGGCCCTTAATTCATTTCAGAATTCACAAAACAGTTGAATAAGGTTCTTCAGATCAAATAGAAGATCTCTATAGCATACCATTTTAGAACAGATGGGCAGACAGAATGGATTAACAGGGAATTGGAACAATATCTGCATAACTTTATTGCAAAACAACAAGAGCAATGGGCAGACTGGTTGAAAATAGCAGAATATCATTATAATAATTCTTATTCAACTTTGACTCAAACATTGCCATTTGAAATCACAAAAACTTATCATTCTCATTTGAATTTTGAAGCTCCCACTAATATTTCACCATTATCTCATTTTCTACATAATATGTCTAAATTCTTCAAGGAAGTAAAGAAAGCATTGGAAGACACCAAGAAAAGAATGGAGAAACAGAACACATGAAGCATGCCTAGTTATCAAAAAGGCCAGCAAGTTCTGTTGTCTACCAAGAATTTAAAGCTTTCCTATCCTTCTAAGAAGTTATTCAAGAAGTAGATTGGTTCTTTTGAGATCATCAAGGTTATTCCTCATGCAGTTCATCTCAAACTGCTGGTTACCATGTGTATTCATCCCACAGTCAATATTTCATGCATTAAACCATATCTCCCATCACTTTACAGGCAAGATGTTCTTACTTCCAATCCTATTGTTATTACTAAAGAAGATCATAAAGAATATGAGGTGGATTATATAGTGGATTCTCATATTAAAGGTGGCAAGCTGAAATATCTGGTTCATTGGACTGGATATGGAGAAAATGATCAAATCTGGCAAACAAAGGACAATTTAACAAACTCTCCAGATCTTATTAAAGAATTCCACAAGCTTTATCCTTCTGTACCTCATTATATTTTTAATCTTGACCTTGCTTCATTTTGCTCTTTATTTAGGCCATATCAAAATCATACTGATGCTATATCTTTAACTGTGTCTTGTCTGGAATCTAAGATCTAAAAAGGGGGTAATATTATAGTTCACTTTTTCAATTTTTAATCATGTGACTTTATCTTATCTTTCCATGTGGTTATCTAATCTTTTATCTTATCTAGGCACATGATGGGTCACATGACTGGTCTAGACCCAGGGCATAGGGTTAGCCTCATGTCTTCAGCCTACTTTTTATTTCCATCTTCTTTTATTTTAAAAGCCTCACTCTCTTTTAGCCATTGGCTATTCTCACAAGTGCTTCTCTTCTTTTTGATGGTGCCTCAGGGTCTGTGGGAATATTCCCATCAGGGTCTTGGTTCATGTACCTTTCCCTACTGTATAAATACTATAGCCTTAGCATATTTCAAGCCCTAGTCTTGAGCATTTGTATTCTTTAGTGCAAGTGGCCTCACTAGGGCTCCTCTTTATCACTTTGCTTTCACCTCATCATATTGACACCAATATTGCAAGCTCTTGATTAGAGTTAGAATATTATCATACCAAATCCAACACTAATACTATAACTGTTATAAATGAACAGTTCAGAAGTACAAGAGTCACATGACCATCACATGACTGTGAGACTCCTATTCCAGATTGAGCTAAACCCTAGGCTATGGTTAGTTCTATCCAGAGTTTACCTTGACTAAAGAGTTAGTATAGGATTAGCAGCAGATCTTAGATGATAATATCTTCTAATCTAATCTAGATAACATCTGATCTTGGATCTTGGATCTTAGATCTGGATCTAGATTGATGAATCTAATCTGTGGCAGAGATCCAAATGGGATTTCCTTGACCTCAAGGCTAAGATGCTATTTTCATATCTACTAATCCTGCAGTCTTCTTTTCCATTCTTGTGCTTCTCTTCCATTTAGTCCCTTGATATGCATGGCCATTTAGTCATATCCTCTACCCTCACCCAATGCCCAGTTTCCATATTAGTATTTATCCCAGATAGACTTGGTGGTCTGTGCACCACTCTAGATAGTATAAATAGGCTGCTCATGTAGTTTTTAGTAAAATGCAATCTTGGATGCATTGACTAAACCTAAACACCTAGGCTTGGTATGTGCTGTTCTTCCTAAGTCTGGATAGTGCTTTTATGCTAGTGGCACTGAACTAGGCAAAGTATAGAGAAAAGGTAAGAGCCAAGAGGAAACAAGAACATAGAAGGTTCAAGTGTGCAAGACTGGGAAAATCCAGGCTTGAGCCAAACTCCTTATATATTGCTACATAATGTGCACAGACCATGTAAATGGTGCTGGCCCTAAAGTAATGTACAGTAAGCCAACCAATAGCCATAAAGAAGCAGGGACCTAGCAATACATGAGGTATATATAAGGCATGACATCAGAGTCTAGATTGCTCTAGATCTGTGCCATGTGAAGATGTGAAATGTGAAGATGTGAAAAGATTACATGATGTGATAATGTGAAGAGCTACAGTAGTGTGAAGATAAGTCCAAAAAGAGTAAAAATGAAAAAGTGCATTATAACACTTAGCTTTCCAGCTTTGAGCACTTGTTTGTTTAGCCATCTAGGCATCTCAATAAGACAAGCTTGTGTTTGGACTTTGCTCCTCAGATCTAGCTACCCTGAGTATTTTCCTCCTTCAAGTCCTGTGCCATATCTAGGGTCAGGCATATATTATTCTATTTTTTCATTCTTCCAATTGACACTGACACTGACACTGGCACAACTCCAAGGACACATCAGGTTAGGGTTTATGGCTTATCTGCATAGTATGCAATATCACCACCATAACAGTAACACAGGCAAGATGAGGAGAGTCAAGCCTAATCATGAGGGTAGGACCTTATAATTCCTTCAAGGATATTGCTTGGCCCTGGAGGTACTCCAGAGTAATCTGGAGGGTCAGAGTAAGCCTAAGAGCTCAGGTAGAGTAAGGACAATGACAAGGGGGTATTTATGTCAATATTTGTACTGAGGTACAAGATACAGGACTATAGTACTTATACCTCAGAAAGGCAGAAATATCTAAGAGTGTAGCAACATAAGACAGGTGCAAACTCAGAAGCAAAGCAGATGTCTAAATATCTAAGAAATGAATGGAGATGTCAGGGGAGACAATGTCCAATCATGTCAGACTGAAACTAAAAGATAACAGGAATAAGCAAGGGAAAACAAGGAACAGGAATGGAAATGGGAACAGTGACAGTAACTGAAAGTGGGACTAGTAATGGAGTTATATTGGAGTGGTCCAGAGAAGGTAAAGTGAAACTAAGATAGTATTTAACTGGAACAGAGATAGAACTAGAAACTGAATAGGGCAGAGTGAAAGTGAAGGGCTGGGAGAGTATATATCAATAGAGGGGCAGGAAGTATACATGCATAGCTGGGGTGGAATGGAATGGTGACAGAGGGCCAGAGATATCTGGAGAGGAGTTAGAGGGATAGAGTAGTTTACTGGGTACAAGGACCAGTTGTAAGCCAGATTGGGATTGGGTCAGAATTGGGTCAGAGGTACAGGATATGACAGAAACCTTTGTTTTGCAGAATTCTCTCCATGCCTCTCCATTCTCTTCAATTTCTGCCCAGGAAATCCTTGCTCTTTAGACATTGTTTCCTGATGACTCTATTTCTGCTCATGGGTTTTCCTTACCTTTTCTAATATGTTATCTCAAAACCTGTCCTTTCATTTTCCTGGGTATTCATTTTCCTGGAGACATTTCTGCTCTTCTGCATTTCCTGGGAATGCTGCTCATTTCTTCAGAACTTTCTTCATACTCCTTTATTATTCTCTGCCCTGGAAATTCCTTGATCTTCTAGCCTTGTTCTGATGACTCTATTACCCTTTGCCTTCAGTTCCCTTTCCTTCTCAGATCTGTTGTCCAGAAATCTGTCCTTTTATTTTCCTGGGTTTTTCTTTTTCATGGGGATATTTCTGCTCTTCCTGCATCCCCTGGGAAATTCCCCTTTTTTATGTTCATTCTTTTGGTTGGCCTTTCCTTCTGGCCTCTCTCCAGTCTCTCTGGGTACTTCCAGATACCTTCTGCTTCATGCTTTGCACTACCTCTGGCCCCTTTTTATTTTCTGTCTCCTAGTCAACAATAAAATGTTGATCTTAAGGAGGATATAGCATCTAGTGATAGCATCTAGTGACCACACTAGTAACCACTGATTGCACCTAGCAATCTGCAACCTACCAGTCATCTAGCACTCATGCCCTTTTCTTAGCCCCATTGCTCACCCCTCTTTCATATCCCATACCTCTGATTCAATTCTGATCCAGCTTATATGTTATATTCCATATCTCCAACACAATTCTAACCCAACTCTGACCCAGCTTATAACTGGTTCTTGTACTCAGTAAGCCACTCTAGCCCTCTGACTTTCCTCCAGGCAACTCTGGCCTTCTGTTACTATTCCATTCCACTCCAGCTACATGTGTACACTTCTCACTTTTTTATTGGAATATGCTTCTCCAGCCTCTGCTTCCACTCCACTCTATTCTGTTTCTAGTTCTATCTCTGTTCCAGTTAAGTACTACCTTAGTTTCACTTCATCTTCTTTGGACCACTCCAATATAACTTCATTACTAGTCCTGCTTTTAGTTACTATTACTATTACTGTTCCTGTTCCTTGTTTCCCCCTTACTTCTTTCTGTTATCTCTTAGTTTCAGTCTGGCATGATTGGACATTGTCTCCCCTGACATCTCCATTTGTTTCTTAGATATTTAGACATCTGCTTTGCTTCTGAGTTTGCACCTGTCTTACTTTGCTACACTCCTAGATAGTTCTGCTGTTCTGAGATATAAGTCCTGTAGTCCTGTATCTTGTACCTTAGTACAAACATCAACATAAATACCCTTTTGTCATTGTCCTCACTCTGCCCAAGCCCATAGGCTCACTTTGACCCTCCAGATTACTCTGGAGCATCTCTGGAGCCAAGCAATATCCTTGAAGGAATTGTAAGGTCCCACCCCCATGACTAGGCTTGACTCTCTTCATCTTGCCTGTTCCTCTTGTTGAGTGCTGAGACAGCCTTCTTTCCCACCTCCAACATCTATGTAAATTGGAACACTGGAAAGTGCAAGGGCACATCACATAAGGTAAAGCCAAGTCCTGTCCAATCAACAAAATCCTTTCTGAGTCCCTTTAGAAGTCTCCAGACACTCCCAGAGTTTCTGGAGTATAACCTTTCCTCAGGTTCATGCACCACTAAGGCACTGGAACCTGATCTTTGCCCTTTAGCCATAAGGGTTTCATTCAGAAAGGAGATAGGTATATGTTTTAACATTATGCCTGGTACTAGCCCTCTAACTTCCTTCCATGCAACTCCAGCTCTCCACCATCACTCCATTCTACTCCAGCAACACTTGCAAACCTTCTGCCTTGCCATCAGTACAAGCATCTTTAGCCCTCTGTTTCCATTCTACTCTTATTCCAACTTTAGTTTTGCTTCTTGACTTATGATTTCTACTTATCATAGTCCTTGCTTCAGCTTCTCTGAAGCTACTCTGCTTTAACTCCGCTTTTTCTTGATATTGGTTCTTACCTTCTGTTTTGTTTCAGCTTCATATCCAACCACTGTGTCATAATAACATCTGTTGTCAGTTACTCATAGACACCTCTGATCTCATCTCCATTTGTCTCCAGGAGATAATGTTTCATGCTTTACTCTCCTGACAACTCCTGATATATCTTCATTTGTATCCAGGTTGCATTGACACCTGCCTTTGCTTCTAAGATAACTTCCTTTGCATCTCTGTTCTGTCTTTAGATAATCTGCTCCTTCAAGGTATAAGTATAGTAGTTCTGTATCTGTTACCTTAGTTTGAATATCAACAGAAATGCCCCACATTCCTGCCTATTCACCCTTACTCTGATTGAGCCCTTGGGCTTACTCCAATCCTCCAGATTACTCTGGAGTTTTCAGCATTAAAGTCATCATGGCTTAAATGTTGACTTGGGATAAGTGACAACTTTACTGTTGTTACTACCCCTATCCAACCTGAGTCCCCTGACTCACTCCAACCCTCCAGCCCTGCTGGAGATCATGACTGGTCTATTGGCTACCTTTCATAAGTCTTGATGACTCTGCTCCTTAAGACTGGACTTGATACTCTTTGTCTTGTCCATCTCTCTTGTTGAGCCCTGAGCAAGCTCTCCTCCACTATCTCTGGCCTACTGCAAATCAGGACACCAAGGCTATGCAAGGGTGCACCACATAAGGTGAAGCCAAGTCCCATTTGATGAAGAACCTGCTACTTGACTACTTGATCATTTTTGAAAATCTCCGGAATTATCCAGAGACCTTCAGAGCTTGTATCACCTTCTGGTAAACTCTAACCTGGCGGAAGTAGTAGTGGCAATTGATTCTTCTTCCAATGTTTCTAAGTTTTGACACCCTCTAATCCCCCTCTATTTTATCTCCAATCTCTTCTGCTGCAGTGCCCAGCCCACCTGGTTAACTGTCTACCTCTTTATGCAATGACCAGACTTGCTCTGTGCTGATTTCTCCCTCTGACTACCCTTACCACATGTGCAGTGACTGATCCCTACCCATGTCAACTGCACTCATCTCTAATTATCTCTGATTATCTCTGTCCCTCTCCCAAGTAGCTTATTTCCCTCTTCTCACTGCAGCACATGATTGACATGCAATTCTGATTGGCATACAGTTTGTTTGTGTAGTATACAGAAGGCAAGACCAATAAGCAACCCTTAGCACAACACCCATTCCTTTGGTCCTCTTTAACCTTTACTCCATAGTCCTCCTACTCTGCCTCAGCCTTGAGGTCAACCATGACAACCCTTGGTCCTCCTGCCACAATGTACCCAGCCTGACAGCACTCTGCCAGTTTGATCTGGACTAGGTCATGAAGGAGCTTGTTCTGCTCCTTTATTTCTCAGCAAAGATAACCACCAACCTTACAAATGGTATCTAAAACTAGGTGGTTCCCTGCAGGCTCTGACCCCCTATCTTCTCCAACCACTGAATCCCTGGATTATGCCTGCTCTGCCCCTCTGGCCACTCCTTCCATGCCTCTGGTCCCAAATCCCTGTTCTTCTGATAATTGTGCAGTAGTATTCCAATCCAAAATCTTATGGCTGGCTAGTCTCCTCCTCATATGTTCCAGATCTTTTGCCTGCATTAGGCTAACCCCATCATGGGAATGAGGAGCAAGCTATTCATCAGACCAGTATTGGAGCTCACCAAATAAGGACATCAGGAATGAAATATATCTTTGACATTTCTGCTCCCCTACCTGCTTTATCAGAATCTGATCCAACTCTGATTTAGCTCTGACCCCTAGCCACACAATGAACTGTCTCACTGGCAATCAGCATGTTTCAGTTCCATTTGGAGATAAGAAATCTTCTTCAACTCTGTTTCTTCTCTGCCCTAGATCCAATCCTCTCCTGACATTTGTTTTGGATATTTTGTTTGACTATCAGGCTCTAGTTTAATTTCTGATCTTCTCTCTGGTAGTCTTTCTGAAGCCCCCATGTCTCTCCACTTCTGCCCCCCCTTTGTTCCTTTTCAATTTCTCTGACTCTGTTTCAGAAGCAATCATTTTGACATTGGTCTCTAATCTTGTCCCTCTAGGGAATTCAGTTAATTCTTCTGTTCCCTCCTTGGTTGTTCTTTTGTTCTCACTATTGCCCCATGACCACCCAAGGCACCATTTGCCTGGTTATGAGACTTTATCACAATAGGTTATCCTGTAATCTGCAGAAACTTTATTTTCCAAGTTTATTCTGACTTTTCTTTAAAAACTTGTTCACTCAAGGACTCATGAGATCCTTCATATAGTTGGTTCTTGTCCCCTTATCTAGTATCCTCAACCCCTCTGAATTTTTCTGATTTCTGATTCCTGTTCACAAAGATACTAACTAGAGTTTTACAACATTACTCTAGTATCATCACATCTTCATCTTTGTTATATTTTCTCTTTTCCCCTTCTCTCTTTTCCATGCCTCTTTACTTAGCTTCTGCTTTTTGTGCACCTTGGATGCTTTCTTGTTCACTTTCTCACTATAGATTCTGCTCCTCTTATGCTCTAGCCTTGTCTAGACTGCTTTCTTGTAACACCCTTTGCCTGGGTATTCTATCTTTTAATTAGCTGACTCATAATTACTCCATCTCTTTACATCCATTTTCACACAGATACCTTACTCATCATTTGTCAGCATGATTACCATAGTTGTCTCCACTTGAACCCTATTAGTTGTACTATAAAGTAGCATACTTCTGGTTCTCTCTCTCTTTATGCTACTTCTACCTTGTGATCCACCTCACAGTCCTCACTACCCCTTGTTCTTGTACCTAGTACTTGAAATCCACTTATTTGTGACCTGGCACTCTTCAGTCTAAAGTACAAGTCATTCTAGCATTCAACTTTCAGCACAATCCTGCATTCATTGCCAGTATTCCTGAGGCACAATACTTTATTTGTCACCTACCCCTTTATTTATGAGACTTACCTTTGGTAGAGTCTCTCCCCTCCTTGCCAGCAAGGTCTACATTAGCCTCTACCCAGGCCTAGCATAACAAAAGAAGTAGCATAATCTACTTGCAGCTACCATTACTGTAGTCTGCTTCCACCATTCCTCTCAAGCAACCTTCACTGTTTGACTTCCTCTGGGGTGAGCCTAGAGCTTTGATCTCAGACCCTCTCAAATCAACTTCAGAACCCAAGAACCCCTCTTCTCTAGATCACCCTTCCACATCAGAAAACACACTCACAGATATTCTTGTCTCCTCTCAGGAAGAAGTATGAGAAGATTATGACCTAGCACATGAACTCTCTTCTTCATTACAAATCCCTTGCATTCTGATTCCACCCTCTTCTACTCCTATTTGATGCCAACCAGCATTTGCCCTTCCTTGACCCTCACCAATTACCACTACCATGTTGGGATTTTCCTCTTCCATCACCAAGCCAATGGAACTTTGCCTTGGTGTCCCAGAGCACTTTGATGGCAATAGAACTAAGGCTGAGACCTGGCTGGACATGGTCCAGTTTTATCTTTTCATCAACTCTGCTATCTATAATACCAATGAAAAGAAAGTCACTTATGCCCTTTCATTCATGACCAAGGGATCTGCCCAATCTTGGGCCACTACTTACCAGAAGAAATGTATCTCTGATATCACTATCACTATGGGAAAGTTCTCCAAGTTTACTTCTGACTTCCTTGACACTTTTCATTAGCAAGACACTGTGAATGCTGCCATCCACTGGCTAGCAAATACACAGATGAGATCTGGGAAGAAAGGAGAATGGACCCCCTCTCTCACCAAATACACTGCTAAGTTCCAGAACCATACAGTAAGTGCCAATATTACTGATCAGAATGTACTAATTAGTTACTATGAAACAGGGCTTGCTTTTTTTCTTGCTTATTGCATTCACAACCTGGATACAATCCCCACTACAGCTAAGGAATGGTACTCCAAAGCTGCCCATTTCCATGGAACCATGGAGCATGCTCACTTTGTGAAGCAATGATGGAAGAATCCTTGCATATTTGCTTGGACCCCTTCTACCCCTTTCACCTCAATATTCAAGCCAGAAAAGGATCTAAATGCCATGGATGTAGACTTTGTAAAACAAGGCAAATTGACTGATGCAGGAAGAGCCTTCTGCATCAAGAATAAGCTTTGTTTCAGATACTGGAAATCTGGCCACATCAACACCACCTGTTCCAACTTTTCCACTTCTTTTTTCTCTTCAACCACCATCAAGGCAACCCCTTGCATCAAGATAGTCTCTGCTAAAGAACTGATGACAAAGATTGAGGAGATTAGTGACAACAAATCTAATGATGGGGTGGCTAGAGTAGAAATGAAAATAGTATGGAGGAAGAAGATGGTTAGAGACCAGGGTTTTTAGAATGGAGTACCTCCCCTATGCAAGGTACTCCCTCCTTCTCTTGTGCACCTGTACTTGTATCCACTTCCAAGAAATCCATAAAAATCCCCATACAAGTATCCTTCACATCTCATGCCAAGAAAGTCATAGCTACCTGTGCTCTTGTTGACAGTGGAGCACAAATCAACTGTAACAACTGGGACTTCATCAAAAAGAACCAGTTTCCCACCACAAAACTCTCAGAACCCATTGTAATTCACAATGTGGACCACTCTGAGAATAAGAAGGGCAAGATCATCCAAACTTGTGATCTTTTCCTTTGATTCAAACATTCAGTTTTCCCAGTTTTCTGCTATGTTATTGCCTGTGGGAAGAAGAACATCATTCTTGGATATCTGTGGCTTCAGACCACAAACCCCACTATTGACTGGATGGCTAATACATTTACCATTCCAGACTCCCTCTTGAATGCAATCACCTATCATGTCAACTCTGTCCATAAACCACAGTTTGATGGACTCCTTGACAACATCATCATTCCTCACAATAAACTTCTGGTTTACTATCTGGACTATGTCACACCTGAGTAATCCATCAATGATTTGCTCTATGACTGCCACTCCAGCAGGAAATTAGATCACTGCTCCTTTTATTTCCCTGAGATTAGCATTGCCAGACTTACTACTTCCACTGAGTTGGCAATTGAGGCTGAAAAAGCCAAATCCAAAACCACCCTTCCCTCCAAATATTCCCAGTTCCCTTTGGTTTTCTCTGATACTCCAAAAACCCTCAACCATCTTCCATTCTCTTGCCCCTACAATAACAAGTTCAATCTGAAGGACATGTTTGTCCCAAAAATAGGTAAGGTCTATCCCTTATCTTCTCCTGAATGACAGGCCATGAAAGCTTTCATCTGTTATATCCTGGACCTCCAACCTGAATTCCAACTTCATTCCGACCTGGCTTACAATTGGTCTTCACACCTAGTAAGCCACTCCAGCCCTCTGACTCCCCTCCAGGCAACTCCAGCCCACCATCACCATTCCAGTCTTTCCCAGCTATGCATGTATGCTTTCTGCCCCTTAGTGTTATATGCTTTCCCAGACTTCCACTCCCACTCCACCCTATTTCACTTCCAGTCTATCTCTGCTCCAGTTAAGTACTACCCTAGTTCCCCTTCATTATCTCCAGACTGTCCTGATATAACTCCATTACCATTTCTGGTCAGTTACCATTACCATCATTGTTACTATTCCTGTTCCATTCCTGTTCCTTGCTTTCCCCTGTTTCATCCTGTCACCCTTCAGTTTCAGTCTGACATAATTGGACATTGTCTCTCTGACATCTCCATTTGTTTCCTAGATATCTAGACATCTGCTTTGCTTTTGAGTTTGCACTTGTCTCATTTTATTACACTTCTAGATAGTTCTGCCTTGCTGAGGTATAAGTACTGTAGTTCTATATCTTGTACCTCAGTACAAATATTGACAAAAACAACAGAAATACCCTCTTGTCATTGTCCTTACTCTGCTTGAGCCCTTGGGCTCATTCTGACCCTCCAGGTTACTCTGGAGTATCTCTAAGGCCAAGCAATATCCTTGAAGGAGTTATAAAGCCTTACCTCCATGACTAGGCTTGACTCTCCTTGTCCTGCCTGTCTCTCCTGTTGAGCATAGAGATAGCCTTATCACCCACCCCTGACATCTATGTAAATCAGGACAATGGAGAAGTGCAAGGGTACACCACATAAGGTGAAGCTGAGTCCTATTTGACCATTGAAACCCTTCCTAGATTTCCCCAGAGCTCTCCAGAGCCCCCCAGAGTTCTGACCTTCCTTCAGCATCAAGGGTTTTATTTAAAAAAAAACTGGTTAAAAGTATACTCGTCTTGGTATAGATTTTAACAGTCTCCTTTTTAGTGGGATGAAAGTTTTAACAGTATATTTGTACTCTCACTTGCACTTCTCTTGCCTTTACTAAAGAATCGGCCTCCACTGTCTCTCAATACTCAACTCCGAACCACCCCCTTACAGTCTCTGATGTTCTGAGTCACTCTGAGCCACTTCGATGATTCTATGACATCAGTCACTGGCCCCTGTCACTTGAAACACATGTGCCTAGATTCAACTTCTAACTCCTGACCCTGGCATTCCCCTATTTCTGACTCCAGGCTCTCCAAAACAGCTGTAATTTCCTACTATCATACAGTGTTACCAGCCCTTATGGATTCTCAAATGTAGCTTAGGTTATGGTTCCCTACCAATGAGCACCACTCCCTCCATTTTTCCTGCTCTTCTCTGGCATCTGACTCCAGTTCTCTGACACTTTGTTGTCACCTGGTAATCCTCAATGGAAAACCACTCCCTGTTACTCCAGACTATTCCAACCACTTTCTCATGCCTAGATCTAGCCATTGCAGTCTAAGCATCCCCTAGCTGTTATATTCAATATCTTCGGTAGTCGTTCTTGACCCTAGTCTAGGGGCTTCTTACTGATAGCGGCCGCAAGAGATGAGAGAAAAGCAGATAGTGATGATAAGAGGAGTACTAGTGAGGACAATTGCACTAAGGTACAAGTGCTCAAGACTGGGGAGTCTTGAGACGTCTATGCTACAGTTTATATAGGCTACAATATCGTGCACGGACCAAGACCCTTATGAGAATATTCCCATGGACCCTGCACGGCGATCAAAAAGAAGAGAAGCACTCGTGAGAATAGCCAATGGCTGAAAAGGAGCAAGGCTTCTAAAATGGAAGAACGACGGAAATGAAAAGAGGCTGTAAGACATGAGGCTAACCCTATGCCCTGGGTCTAGACCAGTCATGTGACCCGTCACGTGCCTTGATAAGATAAAAGATTAGATAACCACGTGGAGAAGATAAGATAAAGTCACGTGATTAAAGTTTTGAAAAATCGGACTATAACACTAGCCAACTCCCTGGCCCCTTCTTGACAAGTCACTCCAGGATTATCAATAGGCAGTCATCAACCTCTAGTGTCAGTTCTCTACTTCTAGGCAACCCATTTCTGGCCATTGATCCTAACCTTTCAAGACCTGTTCTCCTGAGCATGACCAGTCTATTAAACCTGTACCCCTTGTCTCTCCAACCTCTGGCACCATCTTTCTGTGCACTTTCAATCATTATGACCCTCATTGGGTACCTTGTCCTATTTCAGATTTGGAAGCCCCAACACTCTGACCTTTCCACCTGCTTCCACTCCTTTTGATGCCTCACTGTCTCTTTCAATTTCACCTCTTCTGCTCAAGCTATTGGACCTCCACAAACCCTACAAAGACTGTTGGCTTCACTCTGTCAATGCCTAGCATCATTCTCTGCTGGATGGTTTGTGTTCACTGATTCTAGAACACCACTAACTCATCCACTGTGGTCCATTGACCCCAGGTATTGAGTAGTACCTCATCTGTTCACTGGATAACACATGCCAGCATCCTGTGCACCCCCCATAGCTCTGTACCACTTTGGTTTGAGCTAACTCTGCTCTTGAACCACAGCTCTTGTTGTCATGATCTGATAGTTACAACTCTGTCACCTAAGTGCACAGTCATTTCCATGTCACTCTGCTTTCTGTAGCAGGCCAGTTTCATCTGTTGATACACCTACCAGGAAGACCTCCATCCATCTCCACCCTTTTCTGAACTTGTAGCATTAGACCCTTTATTCTTCATTGCCCATGGTACCTCTGCCACCTGTTTCTTTATCCTTGCAGCTAAGGTATACCCACCTTGCTGACCAACCAGGCTTTAGAAGCACCACCCCTCTTCCTCTGCACTCTGCCACACCCCCTGTGTTTTATCTCGCATGCCAAAAGTCTCTTGCCCCCTCTGGGCATCTCCATTCATTTCCATCTCCCCAGAAGGTTCACACTTCTGTCATGACTGCACTGCAATTACCCTTTCCTTCCCTGCTTGCAGTTGGTTGAGTGTTGTTTCAGTTCACTATGGTTCTCTGCTTGGATTTCTTCTGTATGGTGCTACATTTGTTTTATGTGCCACCTTCCTATAACCCTGTGCTATTGGCACCCTCTGTCCCCTTATAAGAGACCTGTTTGGCGGAATTGTCTCCACACCTCTCTGTCTCTTGTCCAAGAAACCTTTGCTCTTTGAACATGGTTCCTGACAACTCTGTTCCTGCTCATTGAAATGCAACAACTAGATGCATTGATCTAAACCCCTAAACTTCTTGGTATGTGCTGATGATCCTAAGTCTTGAGTAGTGCTTTTAGACTAGTGGCACTAAACTAGGCAATAGAGCAAAAAAGATAAGAGCCAAGAGATAACAAGAACTAGAAGGTTCAAGTGTGCAAGACTGGGAAAACCCAGGCTTGAGCTGACCTCCTTTTATATTGCTATATACTGCACACAGACCATGTAACTGGTGCTGGCCCTAAAGTATTGTACAGTAAGCTATCCAATAGCGATAAGAGAGTGGGGATCTAGAAATACATGAGACAACCATGAGATATGACACTAGAGTCTAGATTGCTCTAGACTCATGCCCTGTAAAGGTGTGAAATGTGAAAAGGTGAAGATGTGAAAGAGTCATGTGATGTGACAATGTGAAGAGCTACAGTAGTAAGATGATAAGTTCAAAAAGAGTAAAATTGAAAAAGTGCATCATAACACTACCCTGTCTTTAGGTCTTGAATTCCAGACAAGACAGGGTTAGTGGAACAGAAGTGGTCAAATTATGGTATGTTTCAAAGCAAGAATGAAAGTCTTTGAGGGACAGACCACGAAGTTTTCTGGGTGCAGATGGATTGCATAAATGAAAAGATGAAGTTGCCTGAGGGGAATTCTTCAAATGCTCTTCTGGTTCCCATGTTCAATCCAATGCATCATAACCCTTCCAATAAACAAGATATTCCAGTTTTCCCTTTTTAAAGCATGAGTCAACCACATATTCAACTTCCCATTCTTCATGTCCTTCTTCTGTGATAGCAATTGGATCAGGACAAATAACAGGTTGTTGAGGAAGAGGATCATGATATGGTTTAACTCTAGAAATATTGACCATGGGGTGAATGTGAATATTAATTGGAAGTTGCAGTTTAACTGCATTAGGAAGAACATCTATGATGGTATAGGGACCAATCCACTTTTGAGAGAGCTTTTTTGATGGATAAGGAAGAGTTAAATGTTCTGTTGATAACCAGACTTTGTGACCGATCTGATAATCAGAAGCTGTAGAATGTTTTCCTTCTGCAACTTGAATCATCTTTTGCTTTGCTTTTTCCAATGACTCTTGTATCTGTGTGTGCATTCATTGGAAATCTTGAGCAAATCCATGTGAGACTTTATCTGTCTCAAATCCTAGACATGGAGAAAACTTCTTTGTAATGAAAAACAGCATTGACTCTGTTGCCATGGAGAATGCATTGTTATGTGAAAATTCTGCAATCTTTATCCATTCTGCCCAAGTATCTTGTTGTTTTGCCATGAAGGTACACAAGTATTGCTCTAACTTGCAGTTTATCCTTTCAGTTTGACCATCTGTTTGAGGATGAAATGATGTGGAAAGTTTTTGATGAATGCCAAGGGAGTGGCATAACTCTTGTGTGAAAACAGAAGCAAACTGGGGACCTCTATCAGAAACAATAGACAATGGCAAGCCATGTCTTGACCAAACATGGTCGCGAAATAGTTTAGCTAAATCAGAAGAAGAAGTGGTCGTAAAACATGGAATAAAAACCACTTCCTTTGAGAAACAATCTACTACCACTAGGATAGCATCAAAACCATTTGACTTTGATAGACCAGTAATAAAGTCTGTGAAAATGTCTGTCCAGGATTTAGAAGGTATAGGTAAAAGTAAAAGTTTACCTGCTGGTGCTTTTTGCAAACACTTTGTGAGGGAGCATGCTTGACAGGTCTTAATATAATTAATGACATCTTGTAACTGTCCAGGCCAATAGAAAAATCGTTTTAATAAATGAAGAGTTCATCTTTGTCCTCCATGTTCTGCAATAGGAGAGTCATGACATATCTTTAAAGCTTCCATCCTAAGTTCTTTTAATATAAATATTGTGTTTGATTGTTCATGTGTGAAGTATCCTTCATCTGCATTATAACACAGCCCTGGCCAGTCTTTGTCAAGAAGAGGACCAGTGGCAGAGACAACATCTTGGATAAAGGAATTGGAAATGACCAGGCCCTGGTTGGAAAGGGAGGAAAGAGTGGGACAATGCTCTTGAGAAAGAACCATGACATTCTTGTTAGGTTCATTAACCATGATACCATGGTCAAATCGCTGAGATAAAGCATCAGCCCATCCATTGGAGGTGCCAGGTTTATAAATAATAGTGAACTGAAATTCCATGAGGAATTCAACCCATCATGCCTGTCATGAAGAAAAATCCTGTGGTTTCCACCAGTGCTTCAAAGCCTGATAATCCATCCAAATCTCAAAGAAGAGACGATCAATTAGAAGATGGCACCATTCTTTGAGTGCCCAGATAACAGCTAAAAGTTCCTTGTCATAAATCAGATAATTCTTTTCAGCAGGATTTAAAGAATGAAATAGATAAGCAGCAGGGCTCCAGTCTCCATCAATCAAATATAAAAGAATAGCCCCAGTAGCGATGTCCAAGGCATTAGTCTCTACATGGACTGGCTGAGTGGAGTTGGGATAAACCAAGAAGGGAGCTGTGGACATAATATTTTTTAGAGATACAAAGGCCTTCTGTTGAGGCCCATCCCAAGAGAAAACCTGATCTTTCTTGGTAAGATCATTCAATAGTTGAGCAATATCTGCAAATCCTTGAATGAAACAGCAATAATAATTAGCTAGACCCAAAAATGCTTGGACATGTTTAAGAGTGCGGGGTTGCAGCCAATCTTGAATGGCTTGAACCTTGTTCATCTGCATCTCGACCCCATCTTTAGACACCACCATCCCTAGATAGTCCACTTTTTCTTGCATGAAGTGGCATTTGGATGACTTCAAGAAAAAATCATTATCTTGCAGTTGTTGGAGAACTTTGGCAACTAGTCTTGCATGTTCCTGTCGAGTCTTATCCTTTGTAAAAACAATAATATCATCAATGTACACCAGAACAAAAGCCCATAAATCATGAAAAATATCATTAACCATTGTTTGGAATGTGCCAGGGCTATTGCACATGCCAAAATACATTACCAGGGGTTTGAAAGCCCCTATAAGCATCATAAATGCGCCTTTTCATTTATCTCCTTGACACATTCTGATATTGTTATAACCCCATTGGAGATTTAGAGTGGTAAACATGTCAGAGCCCTTAAGGTGATCTATGAGAGTAGAAATCAATGGAAGTGGATAAGAGTTCTTGACAGTCCACTTGTTTAGATATCTATAATCAATGACCATATGCTTCCCACCATCCTTTTTACCTATGAAGAAGACAGAAGATGTCTATGGTGATTTTGAGGGTCTGATATACCCTTTTCTTGTTTCTGTTTTGATGAAATTCCTTACTTCAGTCATTTCTTTATTTGAGAGGGGAATGATTCATCCTTTTTTTGGTACAAACCCTTCTTTTAGCTCAACCTGGTGATCCCAAGGTTTCCTTGTTGGCATTCTTTCTGATTGTTCCTGGGAAAATGTATTCAGAAATTTATGAAACTCTTTTGGTACCTGATCCTTTAGTTCCACTTCATTAGTATTGATCTGACAAAGCAGTATTGGTTTGCCTGGGATTAGTACTGTCTTCCTTTGCCAATCTATAATGGGGTTATGTTTTTTGAACCAATCATACTCTAGGATAAGATCCATTTTGCCTAATTTTGATATGAGCACAGGTAATGCTTCTTCTTGTACCTTTCCATGCACATCTGTAAATTCAATATTAAGAAGGACTTTACTTTGTATTTATCCTCCTAATCCTTTGGTACCATCTGTGTTGTATACCTCTACTTGCTGGTCAAGAGGTGTAGTTACTAATCTATGCCTTGAAACAAAATCAGTGTCTACAAACATTACCACTGCTCCAGAGTCAATTAATGCATGTATGGTTCCACACTTGACCCATTGTTCATTTCTTATTCCTTTTACCTTTAACTCCAATAAAAATTCATCCCTTTCTTTGATTATTTTGAGGTTTTTATAAATATCTGTTAGAGGTGAGCTTCAAATGCATAATGAATTTATACCTTTTTCTTTTATTTTTTGTGAGGAATTAAGCACCAATTTATTGCCATCAGCTGAGCTCTTTCGAGACCCCTCATTGGCAGGTGAAAAAACTGTATTCATAGGACAAGAATTGAATAATATAGCAGAAGATGAAAGAGAAAAACAACCCTAATCACCTCAATTGATTGAAGTCACATTTAATTTAAAGATTTCTTTTCTAAAGCAAACTTGTCCAGCCAATAAACTCTGGCCGCTTCTCCATACATGCTATTTTCTTCAGAAACTTCTTGAATTCCTGAAGATGTTCCTTGTTTTGCAGCCTTTGCTGCCAATACCCTCATATCCACCATAGGGGCCTCGTATGTGTTAGGCTGCCCTTGTACCTTTTCAAAATCCCTGAAGGTCAATATCTGCCTTCAGATTGTGGCCCTATTGTCTGCTGGGGCACTGGCCTGTGTTCTTCTTGGATTAAAGTCAGGTGAGGGGGTAAATGGGAGGTTGGAGCGACAGTCTTTGGCTAAGTGCCCCCACTTATGGCACTTAAAACACTCTTTTCCACTGTAATTGACTGTCCCTATCTCCATCGGGGCCCCTCTTCCTGGTTGAGTTCCAGTGGTCATAAACCAGGGAGGTTGCCATTGAGAACAGGGCTGAAATTGATTGGAAGTGGGTGAGGTGATTGGAGGACAAGGAAGAGGACGACTGGGGGATTGCCATCTATTGACAGGAGCTCCATGCTTGACTGCCATGCACTCAAAAGTGCGACCTATGACTTGGAACTGATTGATCAGTTCCCTTATTGTTTTCTCCAACCCTTGTAGCATCACATATTGATAAATGTGATACTGAACCTGCTCCCTGAGCAGTTTCATCGCATGGTTTTCATTGATTTCTGCATCTTTTTGCAAGATGATAAAGTCCTGCAAGTAATCATCTATTTGTCCCATATGCCACAAACCTTCCAATTTTTTCAGTGCCTTATGGGCCAGCTCGTCAATGTGAAAGTATTTTTTGATGTCATTGAAAAGATCTTTCTTCGAAGGCCATTGTTTCTTATCAAGACAATCTTTGAGGATTAGCTGGGCATAGCCCTTAGCTTTTCCTTTCATATGAGAGAGTACTTCTGCCATCCTTGTTTGATCATCTTTCCAGTCAATGCTGGACTTTCATACCCAAATCTTAGCCCACCAGAAGTGCCACTTCTTCCTATTGCCATCCCACTTTCCTGGGTCTGTGACCTTCCTCCCCATTCCTCCCCTTAACACTCTCAACAAATCTTCCATGTTTGTTTCTTCTGTCATTTTCTTAAGCCTTGAAGGAGATGACGGAGCCAGCTGGTAGTGACCTTTTAACCACCCAGGATTGCTTAGTGGTAGTGGGTCCTGGGTTGTATATTCGAAGGGGGGTTCCTTGATTGATGGGCTGGACTCTGGTACCTCAACCTGGCTCTTATACTCCTCCTCATTTGCCCTTGGTGTGGACATGTTTGACTAGGGAGTGATGAATGCAAGGGGGGGTGCAAACAGAGTGAAGACCTCTAGGCTTCTTGAGCATAGCAGAAGATCTGAGGGAGTGAAGGGTTTTGTTAGAAGCTACCTTCCTATCCCTAGCTCTTGTTGCCTGAAAGTCAATGGCAGTTTGCCTATCAAAATTATCAAATCTCCTCTGAATCTCCTCCCTTCCTTGTTCATTTCCTTCAAATCCTAATATGGCTTCATTTACTAAATTCCTGAGTTCTTCCTCATGCCCTCAAGGGTAAGCAATCTTGTAGGGCATAAACAGATGTGACCTTTGTTAAAACTTTCTTCCTGCATAGACCAAGTAAAGAGTCTTGCACAAGTGAAATACAACAACTAGATGTGTTGATCTAAACCCCTAAACTTCTTGGTATGTGCTGATGATCCTAAGTCTTGAGTAGTGCTTTTAGACTAGTGGCACTAAACTAGGCAATAGAGCAAAAAAGACAAGAGCCAAGGGATAACAAGAACTAGAAGGTTCAAGTGTGCAAGACTGGGAAAACCCAGGCTTGAGCTGACCTCCCTTTATATTGCTATATACTGCACACAGACCATGTAACTGGTGCTGGCCCTAAAATATTGTACAGTAAGCTATCCAATAGTGATAAGAGAGTGGGGATCTAGAAATACATGAGGCAACCATGAGATATGACACTAGAGTCTAGATCGCTCTAGACTCATGCCCTGTGAAGGTGTGAAATGTGAAATGGTGAAAAAGTGAAGAGGTGAAAAGGTGAAGAAGTGAAAGAGTCACATGATGTGACAATGTGAAGAGCTACAGTAGTAAGATAATAAGTTCAAAAAGAGTAAAATTGAAAAAGTGCATTATAACACTCATGGATATTTCCTTTTTTTCTGAATGTTGTCTTAGGACCTGCCCTTCTGTTTTCCCTGGGTATTCTTTTCCTGGTAGACCTTCTGCTATTCTGTGTCTTCTGGGAATTCTTTTGTTCTGGGTATCCCTTTCTTGGCGATGATTCTGCTCTTCTGCATCTTCTGGGAATGCTGCTTCTTTCTTCAGAACCCTTCAGAACCCCTCCATTATTTGCCTTGGAAATTCCTTGTTCTTTCAGCCTTGTTCCGATGGCTCCATTTCTCTTTGCCTTCCATTCCCATTTCTTCTGACCTGTCATCCAGGACTTGTCCTTTTGTTTTCCCTGGGTTCTTCTTCTCCTTTGGGGATCTTTCTGCTCTTTCTATGTTCCCTGAGACCTCCCTGTTCTTGTGTCTGTTCTTTTGGTTGGTCTTTCCTTCCAGCCTCCCTCCCATCTTTCTGGATCCTTCCAGACCATTTCTGTTTTGTACCTTGCACTGCTCCTGGCACCTTTCCTTTCTGTCTTCTAGTTAACTATGAAACATTGACCTTGAGGAGGAGATAGCATCTAGTGACCACACTAGAAATCACTGCTTGCATTTAGCAATCCAGTCCTTCTGCACTCTTGCCCTTCTCTCTGTTTCCACTTGCCTCTCCAGTCCCTCTCTGGTCTCTTCTGCCACAGTACCCAGGCCACCTGGTCAACTGTCTATCTTTGTGCAATGACCAGACATGCTCTGTGCTGATTGCCCCCTCTGACCACCTTTACCACTAGTGCAGTGCCTGACTCCTACCTATGTCAACTGTACCCATCCCCAATTATTTCTGGTCATCTCCAGCTCTTCCCTGAGTAGCTCACCTCCCTTCCCTTGTTGCTGCACATAGACAATGTGCAACTTAATCAGTATACAGACATTGATTGTATATAGGAGGCAAGGCCAGCAAGCAACTCTTAGTGGAACATCCACTCCTCCAGATCTTCTCCAGCCCCCACCATGATATCCTCTGGCTCTGTTCCAGCCCCAAGTTCAGCCACAAAAACCCTTATTCCCTCTCCGGCCCTCTGACCTCTGCACCCCTCCCACTGAGCATCATGATTGATTACATGAACACCAGACTCTGCTCTAAGGTATCCCTTTTGGCAGCCCTCCTCTGTCTGGATCTTGACTAGGTCATGAAAGAGCCTATTTTGCTCTCTTAAGTTCTGGTGAATCAGATCACTGACCTCATGGATCTCATTGGCAATTAATTCATCACCTGTCATACCCACTCTGCAGGCTACCTCATTAAGAGCAGTGAGATTCTGGACTCCTTCTGCCATTCCAACTTGTACTCCACCCCTATCTCTTTGGCTGTTGTTTGCTCCCTCTATTCCCATTGAGGCACCAGCCTTGTACACCTCAACTCTGCACCTTCTCCTTTCCTGATTCTTGGCCATTATGAGGGCCATTCCATCATTAGAATGGAGAGCAAGCTGGTTATCCAACCAGAAGTAGAGATCTGGGAATCCAGCCATGTTAGAGTGGGAAAATGAGTGCCAACTTCTTTTCCTCGGGAACTTATCTTCCTTAAGCCAACTCCATGCTAACCCTGACTCTAACCAAGTACAGAATCCATTTGCCCTTGATCATCATATTTTAGTTCCCTTTGAAAATAAACAAATCTCCCTCAACTTTGCCCTAGATCTGACCCTTCCAACATTTGTTTTGGTCATCATTTGACTATCAGACTCTAGTCTAATTTCTGATCTTCTCTCTGGAAGTTATTCCGAAGCCCTGAAACTCTCCACTTCTACCTTCTTTGTTCCTTTTCAGTTTCCCTGTCCTTATGGCAAAAGCAACCATTTTTGACATTGGGTTTTAATTTTGCCCCTTTGGGAAATTTGGCTATTTCTTCCATCCATTCTTGGCTGTTCTTTTGTCCTCCTTATCACCCCATGACCACCCAAGGTACCACTTGCCTGGTCATGAGATTTCATTTTGACAGGTTATTACAATTTGCAGGAACCTTACTTTCCAGACTTACCCTGCATGTTCTCCAAACTTGTTCACTCAATGCTCAAAGCCTTTACTTCAGAAGTCATTAACCCCCTTTTTGTATCCTTATTTCCAGCCCCCCCTGGGTCATTCCTGAACCCTGACCTCTGTTATAAAGACAAACTGGAGTAATTACTACACTACTCTAGTATCATTATGTCTTCATCTTCGTCCCTTTCCACCCTCTCCCAGATCCCCATCCCAAGCTCCACCACCTCTTCTGCCACCTCTTCCTCTTCACTGTCCTCCAGCCCACTCTCTGCATCCTCTTTGCTCACCTTTCACACAGAATCGAGGATGTTGACCAGCCACACTAGCAGCCAGTTTTCCCTTCTTATCTCCCACACCACCCAGTCCCCTACCTCCCATATGGTTGCCACCAGCAGGCAACAGCCCTCTGCCACCTGCTCAATACTGTCCTCTGCTCCCTTTGAGTGGGCTTTTTTTTTGGGCTGCTCCTTCTCTGCATTCCTCTGATGCCACTTCCACATTAGCTTTTCCTCTCCCAGGCATTCACACCTTGCCTTGGCCTCTTGACAGGCCAAGCATGACATGGACTTCCCCATGCCCACCTTGCACTCCATCCCCCTATCTGTGTACCTCCAGCATGCCAGTGCCTCCTCTGCCCTCTGTTTTCCTTTGTCATTGCTGGGCCCCACTTGGGCCTGCACTTGCACTGCCTGTTGATCATCAGTGGTGCTATTCACAGGATAACAACTGTGGTCCTCACCTTTTCTTGGGCAGCTGCCTCTACCATCCTCTGGGCCCTCTTGGCCTCCTCAG
>JBBPKN010000850.1:0-23457 GCA_038089275.1 Pulveroboletus cf. rosaemariae | reverse complement strand
CATGTAACCAGAGCTTGCTCCTGCACTGTCCTAGATTAGTTTAAGAGCTTCTCTGCTCGCCATGCACTAGGCTTGGCCTCACAGGCTCCTGCTCTCTTCTATTTGTCCACATTCAGCACTTAAATTGATGAAGTCCCTGATGGTTCCAAGGTTCCTGTTATGAAGTGACACTCCAGCACTAGAACCAGTCACATGACATCATGTGATCATGCACAAAACACCCCATTTTAAGCTTAACCCTAGTCTGTGGTCTGTTTTCTTTAAGAGTATTTATTATTTCTTTTCCTTAGCAGTGGTCATGTGACCATAAGTCACCTGACATGGATCTTCCCAGAATCTTCCCTGGAACTGCCCTCCATCTAATCTCCATGGATCTCATCTGATCTAGATCTAGATCTGGATCTGGACCCTAAATACATCTGTGGCAGATCTATAGATTGGATCTCATCTGTGGCAGAGATCTCCATCCTCATGGTGCAAGCACCTCTGACCCTGCATTCATTTTCTAGATACTTCTCTTCCATTCTCCCACATTCACATAATATCCTGCCATACTCTTAATCTCCACCCCATGCTTTTTCCTTATTGTTTCCTTATCTATTAACCC
The DNA here is from genome assembly GCA_038089275.1 of Pulveroboletus cf. rosaemariae. Lineage (NCBI taxonomy): Eukaryota > Fungi > Basidiomycota > Agaricomycetes > Boletales > Boletaceae > Pulveroboletus > Pulveroboletus cf. rosaemariae. The sequence goes on along the minus strand of JBBPKN010000850.1, from coordinate 22,850 downwards.
AGGGTCTAGGGCATCCCCTGATTAGGTAGTTCCTGTACTTAGTCAGCATGGTCTGTGCAACAGGCCTTGGAATATATAAAGGCAAGGGTAGGCAAGCTGGGATTCCCCAGTCTTACTCACTTGAGTCTTGGTTTAGTTTTAGTCTTACTGGCATAGGCTTAGTCTATTGCTTCTTTGACTCTCAGACTAGCCTCACTCATTATAAGTGCCTTGGCTCTCACTTTCATCTCACCATGCCTAGTTCGGGGCCACTAGCACAAAAGCCCTTTAGCAAAATTAGAAAGGTACTCACCAAGGATTAGGGTTAGATTAGGTCAATGCATCAAGAGTTGTGTTTCAGTTCCTTAACCTCCCCATATCCCTGACAATTGTGGTGCCCAGCCAGGAGTACCAGATGAACCTGGAGATGACCCCTCTGATGGATATTCCAATATTCCAGAGGATGACCCTGAACCTTTTCCAGACTTGGAACCTATTCCTATTTACCATGACATTATCACTGATCTTGCTAGTGCCATCCATGGATTAGCTTGCTCTTCTTGTCATATCCCTGAAACATCACAGTGAACCAAAGTATGGGAATCAGACCAGTTCAATGGAACTGATTCCCAGAAGCTCCACAGTTTTCTAGTGCAGTATGAATTAAATTTCCAGAATCATCCCAAAGCCTTTGCCAATGACCAAGTCAAGGTCACTTATGCTCAGTCCTACCTTAAGGGCATGGCATTGAAATGGTTTGAGCCTGACCTCCTCCTTATCAAAGATCCTGACTTCTGCCCCTTGTGGATGGACAATTATAAGGAGTTTGTTCAGGAACTCCAGACCAACTTTGGACCCCATGATCTGGTTGGAGATGCAGAGCACCAGCTAGACCAGTTGACTATGAAGAATGGTCAATGAATCATAGTTTAACAGAATTGCATCCCAAGTCCAGAGCTACAGAAAAGGTACCCTCTGCCACTATTTCTATAATGGTCTGCCAGACTGCATTAAAGATGACCTTTTCCATGTTGGCAAGCTGCTAACACTCATTGAGCTGCGCCAGCTGGCACAGACCATTGACGCTCACTACTGGGTGCACAAATTCAAACTCAGCCGACAAGGAAAGTCATCTCACCTGTCCAAGTCCTCCGATAAACCCGCTGTATCCTCCACTTCAACCTCTGGCCCTAATGAATCAAGGAACAAGTCAGCTAATTACCCCGGCTCCTCCAAGTCATCCATTCCTCAGAAACAGGACTTATTATCCAAGCTTGATAAGAATGGTAAGCTCATTACTGAAGAATGCAAGCATTGACTGGAAAATCACCTCTGTTTGTTCTGTGGAATCATGGGGCATATAGCAAAGGACTGCCCCAAGTCTTCCTCCAAGGTGGCCAAAGCTCGCATGGCCAAAACCTTCACTCTGGAAACCAAACTGAAGGCCTCCATCTCAGAGGTGAAAAAATAGTCCATAGTCTTCGAGACTCTGCATGGACTGGAGGTTGTGTTAATTCTTCCTGTGCTTTACTGGAGGTTAAAATTAACATGTCTGTTCTGTTAGATAATGCTTCACTTATGCCTCTCATTACCCTTGTTTCACATGAAATTCCTCCATTTTCTGCCCTGATTGACTCTGGTTCTTCAGACTGCTTTGTAGACACCAAGTTAATCAGTACTTACAATCTTCTGACTTATTCCATTCCTCTGTTGCAGCTCTGACTATTTGATGGCTCTTCCAATTCTATGATTATGAATGCCATTGATCTTTCTATTTGTTTTGACACCAGTAATATCACTCTGATAACATTCTATGTCACTCCATTGAATGGATCTAGTTCTCTTGTTCTAGGACACAACTGGCTTGCCTGCTACAATCCATTGATTGACTGGGTATCAAGTTGTATCTCATTCTGATCATCCAAACCAGACATGCCAACACTTCTGAGCTCACCTCCACAGCCTCCAGTTTCTCCAACCCAAGCTGACTCCAAACCCAATTCACCGTGTTCCCATGACCCCAAACCTCTGTTGATCAAGCTACTTAACTCCTCAGCCTTTGCACATACCTGTAGCCTTAATGGCTCAGTCCTGTTCTGTCTGCAGCTCTGACCCCCAGAAAGTCATCTCTGTTCTGCTTCATTGCTTCTCCTTCAGCCAACCTTTCCAGTGTTCCCCAGGAATACCACGACTTTGCCAATGTGTTTAGCAAAAGCAAGGCATCTACTCTTGCCTCTCACCGCAAATTTGACCTGAAGATCAAGCTGGAAGAAGGCACCTCACTGCCTGTCAGCACCACCTATTCTCTATTACCCTCTGAGCTTGAAGCACTCAGGACTTTCCTGGATGAACATCTTGCTACTGGTTCCATCCAACCCTCCATATCCACTCATGCTGCTCCTGTTCTCTTTGTCCGGAAGAAGGATGGATCCCTCTGGTTGTGTGTAGATTTCTGAGGCCTCAACAAGATCACAAAGAAAGACCGCTACCCCCTTCCATGTATCTCCAATCTCCTTGATGCTCTGAGCCATGCAATTGTCTATATCAAACTCGACCTTAGGCACACTTACCATTTAGTTTGTATTGCTGAGGGCGATGAATGAAAAACCTCTTTCCATATGTGCTATGGCTCCTATGAGTGGCTTGTCATACCATTTGGGCTCACCAATGCTCCTGCAGCTTTCCAGCAGTTCATCAATTCTATCTTTGCTAATCTTCTTAATGTTTCAGTAATTGTTTATTTGGATGATATCCTAATTTTCTCCACTGATTGGACATTGCATATCAAGCATGTCTGTGAAGTCCTCTGCCACCTCTGAAAGCATGGCCTCTTTGCTAAACCTGAGAAATGTGAATTCCATACCAATTTCACTGAGTATCTTGGGTATCTACTTTCTCCTTCTGGGCTCACAATGTCCCCTGACAAGGTTCAATCCATCCTGGATTGGCCCAAGCCTCACAAGATTAGGGATATCCAGTCCTTCCTCAGTTTTGCTAACTTCTACTGCTGCTTCATCTGGGGCTACTCTAACATTGTCATTCCCCTGACTCACCTCACCTGCAAGGCTGTTCATTGGGATTTCGACACTTCTTGTCATGCTGCTTTCCAGCACCTCAATGATGCTTTTACTTCCGCTCCTATGTTGACCCATTGGGTCCCTGATGCTTCTCTTATTGTTGAGACTAATGCCTCTGACTATGCCATAGCTGGAATTCTCTCACTCTGGTCCCTGGATGATGAGGTCTGCCCTGTCACTTTCTTTTCCCATATGCTCACTATGCCAGAACTCAACTATAACACCCATGATAAGGAGCTCCTTGCTATTTTCACTGTGTTCAAGACCTGGTGTCATTACCTGAAAGGTTCTGGTTCTCCAGTGGATGTTGTCACTGATTATAAGAATCTGGAATATTTCACTATGTCTAAACTTCTGACCTGCTGGCAAGCCTGGTGGTCAGAGTTTCTTTCCCAGTTTAATCTGATCATCTGTTTTCACCCTGGCCATTTAGGTGCTAAACCTAATGCTCTAACTAGACAATGGGATGTCTATCCCAGTGTGGGGAATGGTGACTATGCCCTCGTCAATCCGCATAACTTCTGACCTGTGTTCACACAGAAACAACTTGCTATGTTCCTCCAGGCTTCCATCCTAGCATCTCTGGTTTTCTGGTCTGCATCCCTCTTTGACATTGAAACCCTCCATTGTAACATCATCTTGGTACTCCCTTCTGACCCAACTGCCTCTATCCACTGTTCCAGTACCCTCTCATCTGACTCTTGTTGATCTAAAGACCCAGGAGGTTTCTTGTGTTTGAATAACTGCATCTATGTCCCCAATGCTTCTAACCTCCAACTCTGGGTCCTCCGCTACAAGCACAACCACCCCTTATCTGGACACTTTGGTCAGAATTGGACACTGGAGCTCATTTACCAAGAGTATACCTGGCCTGGCATTTGAGCATTTGTCAAGGAATACATTTCTTCATGTACAGCTTGTGCCTGTGCTAAGGTACCCTGTTACAAACCCTACGGTTTCCTCAAGTAGCTCCCCATTCCAGAAAAGCCATGGAATTCCATCTCTATGGATTTCATTGAACAGCTTCTGACTTCCTCTGGTTACTCTGCCATCCTTGTTGTGGTAGATTGTCTATCGAAGCAGTGCATCTTCATTTCTACAGATAACAAGGTGACCTCCCCAGAGCTTGCTAAACTCTTCTTACTCCATGTGTTTTCCAAACATGGAGTTCCCTCCCACATTACCTCTGATCAAGGTTTCAAGTTTGTTTCCCATTTCTTCTGTTCTCTGGGTCAAGCCCTCAATATCTGTCTCCACTTCACCTCCAGGTATTATCTGAAGGATGACAGTCAAACTGAGTGAATGAACCAAACCCTGGAGCAGTATCTACATGTTTATTGTAACTATCAGCAGGACAACTGGTTTGACCTCCTGCCCCTTGCAAAGTTCACTTATAACAATGCCTCTAATGCTACCACAGGTGTTTTTCCTTTCTTTACCAACAAGGGCTATCATCCAAATATCTCTGTGTATCTGGAATGCAATCTCACCTCCACCCAAGCTTGAGAATACACCATAGACCTCGACTCTCTCCATGCCTTCCTTTACAAAGAAGTAGCTGCTGCCCAAGTCAGATACCAAGAATCCACAGATGCCCAATGATCTCTGTCACCGGACTTTAAAGTAGGTGACCAGGTATTTGTCAAGGCCAAGTACTTTAGGACTACACAGCCTTCCAAGAAACTTGCCAAAAAGAACTTAGGTCCTTATTCCATTATTGCTCAAGCAGGCTCACTGTCCTTCACACTTCATCTCCCAGAGAACATGAAGTCTGTTTATCCAGTTTTTCATGTTTCTTAACTTGAACCCTCTGTCTCCAACGTGATTCCAGATTGTGTGCAATCACCTCCACCCCCAGTCAAGATCAACAGTGAACTGGAGTTTGAGATTTCTGAAATTCTAGACTCAAAGATAGATTGTAGGTGAAGGAACTGCAAACTACTATATTTGGTTAAGTGGTTAGGTTATGAGGATACTGATGAGGAGACCTCATGGCTCCTGGCTACTGAATTAGGGCACACTTCAGAGATTGTTGAGGAGTTTCATCTCCATTACCCAGACAAATCCAGGCCATCTTATGATTAACCAAATGTAGTGGATCTAGTGAACCCTCTACCTATTCTAAGACTGTCTTTTCCATCTCCTTGTCTACCACTGAAATTTTGCCAACCTCCACACAAAGTTTCAACAGCTCTGCTGCCACCTTGTCCTTCTCCCCATCCTTGCTCCCTGAACTTCTGGCTTCTCTGGTCTCCTTTGCCCATGCCATCTCCAATGCATCAACCAGCCACTCCAGCAGCTGGTTCTTGCATTTGGCCTCTTGCTGTACCTTCTGGCCCACCTCCCTGATTAATGCCCCCATTAGGCAACAGCCCTCAGCCACTTGCCGAAGACCCTCCTCTGTCTCCTTGGAGTCTGCCCTGCTATTGGGCACCCCTTCCTCTTCCACCTTCTGTCTCCACTTCCTCTCCAGCTTCTCCTGACTGAGGCATATGCACCTTACCTTTGCCTCTATACAGGCAAGGCATGATGTTAACTTGCCCAGGCCCACCTGGCACTCCAGTTCCTGGTCATTGCACCTCAGGCACCCCAGTCCCTCTTCTGCTCTCCTTTTGCCATTGCTGCTACTGGACCCCACCTCCTGGGCTTGGCAAAGTTCCTCCACCTAAGCCAGTATTAGAGTGCTTGGTCCTGACCCCACTTCCAATACTTACCCATTTTCAGACTGCTGCCACTGCTTTCCAGGCCTCCTCCGCTTTTTTCTGAGCCTCCTCCTCTCTCCTCACTTTTCCCTGCCACTTCTGCTCAGTGTACTTTGCATCACCAAGCTCCTCTTCATCTTCAACATGCTCCTCCAGGCACTCATCAGACCAGATGTGAATGTCAGTGAATGAAGACATGATGAGGGATATCAGTGTGGAAGTCTCTGGGATGATATTTGCTTTTATGGTTTCTGGCCAGCTAAACCCCAATGTCCACTCCACTCACTTATTCATCAAGAGCACATGCTTCACAGCCTTCAGGGGTTCAGGCCTTAAGAGGGGAATACTGTCACATCCCATGCCAATGGATTAACTCTGCTATGTTCCAATGCAACTCCAGTTGCTTCTATGCTTTAAGCTACATGTTTCCTAGTTCCCCTTACCTCTGTCTTCTCCTATCTAATGATTGATTACAACTTTACCTATACTAACTCTGTACCATTCCGATATAACTCTGTTGTTCCTCTGACCTTACTTTCTGTTCCTGTTTCTTTGTGCCACATTCCTCCCTGTCATCACTTAGTTTCAGTTTGACATTATTCAATGTTGTCTCCTCTGACATCTCCATTTGTATCCAGGATGTATTGGCACCTGCTTCACTTATGAGACAACTTCTTTCATATCTCCATTCCCTCCTTAGATAATCTGTCTCCCTGAGGTATATAAATACTGGAGTTTGGTATCTTGGACTCCAGTTTGAATATCAACCATAATATGACATTATGATCCCCCCCAGACCCCTTTTGCCTCATAACTTGATGTTGTATCCTACCCTAAAGTCCCTCAACTTATTCCATGGCTTGACATCATGCCTCTTGTTGGGAAAAAGTCCTTTAGCCGATCCTGATCCTTCAATAAGTTCCTGTCCCCTCCGCAAATCGGGGCACTCGGTACTGGCATAAGGGCGCACCACATAAGGTAAAGCCAAGCCCTGTCCACTTTGGAGTTATCTGGAGTATCCCCAGAGTATATCGAAACATTTATAACAGGTGCACCATATAAGATAAAGCCAAGTCCTGTTTGATTAATGAAACTCTTCCTAGATTCCTCCAGAGCCCTCTGGAGTTATGACCTTCCTTTAGCATCAAGGGTTTCATTCAGAAAGGAACTGGTTTTAACAGTATATTCATACTGGTATAGGTTTTAATAGCATATTCCTACTTAAATAAGTTTTAACACCTAGCCTTAACCACTTGTTTCTTTTGTACATCATTCCTTAGATGTTGCCTTGCAATCTAAGGCTATCCTTTGGTCTCTACTTGTGCAATGGCTCCTCAGGCTTTGCTACCCTGAGTCCACTCTGCTTTCTTTCTATTCAATCCAAATCCAACACCAAAATTGATGCATTCTCTCAAGGCAGATTGTTTAGAGTTAGGATGAGTTGTTCAGAGACCAACACTGTAACAGGTAGAATACAAGTCCTGTTTCATAGTAATCAATAAGAACATTGTTGTCAGTGATTTTAGCAGTAATGACTTGGTTCTGGAACTCAGCAGTATATTTGGCAAGAGAAGGCATCCATTTGCCTTTCTTTCCCTGCTTTATCTGTGTGTTTGCCAGCCAATGGATGGTGGCATTAATCATGTCCTGTTGTTGGAAAACTTTCAGGAACTTGGAGGTGAACTGGGAAAACTTTTCCATGGTAATGGTTGTGCTGGAGACACATTTCTTCTGGTATGTTGCAGCCCATGACAGTGCTGGCCCTTTGGTCATAAATGAAAGGGTGAAGGCAATCTTCTTCTCATCAGAGTCATAAACTGTGCTGTTGACAAAGAGATAGAACTGGACTATGTCCAGCCAGTTCTCAGCCTTGGATCTATTGCCATTAAAGTGCTCAGGGGCACTGAGACAAAGTTCTGTCAGCTTGGTGGAGGAAGAGGAGGAGCCAGACATGGTAGGTGTTGAAGAGGGTCAGGAAAGGGTGAACACAGGTTGGCATCAAACAGGATTAGGGGAAGGTGAAGTCTGGGCTTGGGGAATCTGCAAGGAAGAAGACAGTTTGTGTACTAGATCATGATCTTCTTGTACTTCTTTTTGAGAAGGAACAAGAATGTCTGCAAGCATGTCTTCTGATGTGGAAGGGTAATCCAGAGAAGAGGGGTTCTTGGGTTCTGAAGTGGACTTGAGAGGGTCTGAGGTAGAGGTTTGAGGCTCACCCCAGAGGGAGTTGAATAGTGAATAAGACCAGGACCATTAGCAGCTGGGTAACACATTCCTCCCAGTATCTCTAATCCCAACCTTGTTTACACCTTGAGCCAAATATACCATTTCACTACCCCTGTCCCTGGACTATTACTCTGGGTCTGTAATAACTGTCAACGCATGTTACAGTCAGGAAGTGGTGGACCTGTGAAAAGAGAAGAGCTCTAGCTACTTTGATGTCAATGACTGACCTGGGCATCTGTCCTCTTGGGCCCACATGGTGACTCAACCAAACTAATGGAAGTCCCACCACATAACCATGGCTCACCCATCTCACAGCTAGGTTTCCCATTACTCTAAGCCTCTTAGCTGTCAGGCCCACCAGGCCTTGCCTTTTACTCTATGCCCACCCATAGAAACCTTGCCAGGGAGCAGCACCCTAGCAGGAGAGACTAACTAATACTAGGGTAATCCTGGAGTGGCACCAGGACACCTAATACCAGGGGTATCCTATCCCAAGGCACAGTGAACTGCCAAGGGTCAGATGGTTTTTAACTGGAGTCTTAAAGAAACAATTTGCATCCCATAGGAATCAAACTGCCCATCTGGCAGCATTTCCCTGTTGGTGCACTCAGTATACCCTACCAGTAGACCATGTGTCCAGTTGTTTGGGTGGAATGGTGGGAGCAAACTATAGCAAAAATAGCCACAAGTAGAATATGCTACTTCTTTTGTTATGCTAGGCCTGGGTAGGAACAGGCATAGACCTTGCTATGGGGAAAGTGGAAGAAGTGAACCAAAGGTAAGCTTCAAGATGAGTGGAAGGTGACAAATGAAGTGTTGTGCCTTAAGTGGTACTGACTACACTTCCAGGGATATGCCAAAGTCAGACACTGATAACTCTCTGGATAAGTACCAGGATACAAATAGTGGATTTCAAGTACTAGGTACAAGAACAAGGGCAAGCAAGGACTGTAAGGTGATTGCAAGGTAGAAGTAGCATGAAAAAAGAGAAGACTCAAAGTATGCTACTTTATAGTACAATGAATAGAGTTCAAGTGGAGAACAACTAAGTAATCATGCTAATGAAGGATGAGTAAGGTATTCATGTGGAAACAGATGAAAAGAGATGGAATAATTATTAGTCAGCTAATGAAGAGATAGAATACCTGGGCAAAGAGTGTAACAAGAGAGTGGTCTAGACTAGGCTAGAGTGTGAGAAGAGTGAAATCTATAGTGAAATGTGAACAAGAAAGCACCTGAGGTGCATGAAGAGCAGAAGCTATGAGTGGCATAAAACAACAGAAGAGAAAAGAGAGGGAAAATGTAACATATTGCTTATTTACTTCTTATTTTTCCCATATATCAGACATACTCAATAATATTCTCTGTATCTATCTTACTCCATTTTATCACAGAGCTGGATTCCAGGCTTAAGGGAAAACTGCATTCTCTATATAGTAGAGACCAAACTAGCTATTATGACTTTAACTTGTAATAAGAGCTAAGAGGAGCTATTACAAAGTGACACTTCAGCACTTAGAGTAGTCACATGATCTCACATGATTATGCACAAGAGACATCTCATGTGAAACCCTAGTTCTGGATTAGCTTCTTATTCAAAGTATTTCCAGTTAGTGGTTACATTGTTATAATATATTTTTCACATTTTTTGATTATGTAACCTTATCTTTTTTTTCCATGTGATTATCTAAAATTTTATCTTATCTAGGCATGTAACAGGTCATATAACAGGTCTAGACCCAGAGTATAGGGTTAGCCTCATATTTTTATGCCTAATTTTATTTCCACCCTTTTAATCTTTTCTTTCATTTTAAAAGCACCACTCTTTTTCTGCCATTAGCTATTCTTATAGTGTCTTCTCTTCTTTTTGATATTCCTGCAGGGTTTGTGGAAGAATTCCTATCAGGGTCTTAATTCATGCATACCTCTGTATAGTATAAATAGTGGTCCTTTGTTGCTTTTGACTCCCAGTTTTGAGCACTTAAATATCTAGTCCCTATAAATGCAATAGATTCTACTTTACCTCTCATTCAAACTAACAATGACAACATTCCAGCAAGAGTCATTGAATAGTCATATTGCATCCAGAAGTCTGCATATAACACTTGCTCAAGACTGTTATGTACTGGCACTACTTAGCTAAGGGTTATTTTTTATTTTACTCTAAGCTAGGTATTATTTCTTATTTAGATCTCTTTAGCCCTATTATAGTATACTTTTTCAATTTTTGATCATGTGATCTTATCTTATCTTTACCATGTGGTTATCTAATCTTTTATCTAATCTAGGCATGTGATGGGTCACATGACAGGTCTAGACCCAGGGCATAGGGTTAGTCTCATGTCTTTAGCCTGGGTTTCATTTCCATTCTTCTATGCTTCTCTTTTATTTTAGAAGCCTTACTTCTTTTTAGCCATTGACTATTCTCACAAGTGCTTTTCTTCTTTTTGATGATGCCTCAGGGTCTGTGGGAAAATTCCCATCAGGATCTTGGTCTGTGCACCATTTTGTATAGTATAAATACTATAGCTCTATTATCTCAAGACTCTAGTCTTAAGCACTTGTATTATCTAGTACAGTGTTTACTCAATTTACTCTTTGCTTATATCTCACTACTTTGACTTTGACATTATCTAAGCCTTGATTAGGATTTATCAGTGTACTTTATCCACAATCTGTAACACTTGCTCAAGACTACTTTACTAGTCAAGAGTACACTTTACAGAAGATTGTTGAATAAAGAAAGAATACCTCTGGGATCTTGAAAAGCAGTTGAAAGATTTTATTTTTAAAGCAGTACTCAGTTTTGAAGATGATGAATTTGAATATCAATCATTTCAAAGAAGATTCAATGCTTTTGACAAGCAAACAAGAAAAGATTTCATAGCTAAGAAAGGGAGAGATAGGAAGATAGCAGTTTTAGATTGTATTTATTCACTTCATTCATCAACTTCACTAAAGACACCATCCCACACTCCCGAGTTAATTGCCCAGTGTGTCAAACTTTGATTTATATGCCTCAAACAGCAACAAACCAGAGTCAACTGAGCTTGATTCAATCCTATTGGCCTCAGGCCAGCAAACAGAGGCTGCTTTGCAACCCTGGTATACTCCAATTCCCTACCAATGCCCTCTCTGCTCCCAGCAATCAATTCCTACTTTGAGTGGAATCAATATGAGTTTGAATACTGGTGATATAATAAAGCTACTGGTAGAAGAACTTATAAAGATGGGAGGGTTGAAGAAAATTAGTAATCCAGGGAAATGGGGAGGAGAAAAGAAGAAATAGAGAAAGTGGTATGCCTCTCTGTCAGTCTGGGTCAATAAACAGAAGTGGCAGAATAATAGAGAGCTAACCACCATAGTATTATCAAGATTGGAGGGAAAGGTGGAAGGTTTTGTGCAGATCACTCTGGAGAAATTCAGAGATAGGAAAGCAGAGTACATGCTGGCACAAGATGGAATCAGAGAGATGATGGGGCTGGTAGCCTGGCCAGATTTTACAGGCATAACAATTGAGCTTCACAATTATTTCCATATTGACAAACTTACACATGAGGCTTTAAAAAAGCTAAAAGAACTATGTTATGGTGTTAGTCTCTGAATGACTAAATCTAACCCTAAACAGTGTCAGTATGGCTTTAAGGAAGTACTTTGATATCATTGTTGGATTTGGTTGGAATAGAAAGAGGGTGTAGGTCTCAGAATAGCATGGCCTGAGGAGCCATAGCACTAGTAATCAAAGAATGACCTATATTGCAAGGTGCAACCCTAAGGAGTAATGTACAAGAAAAACAAGTGGTTAAGGCTGGGAAGCCTTAACATAGGAACTACTTGACTATTTATACTACTTCAGATGGCACACAGACTATCTAGTGGTTTCAGCACAATACTAAATATGGAAATAGGGCATAGGGCAAGGGTAGAGGGTATGACTAAAGGAGCCATGCAGTAAAGGGATGCAGAATAAAAAGACTATGTAGAATGAAAGTCAGGATCTAGAGTTAGTAGAAATTAAACCATACTCTTAGCCATAAGGCCAAAAAGATCTCATCTAGAGATCTGCCATAATTGCATCTGACCCTTATCTGGATCAAGATCAGATTCATTGGAGATTTGATTGGAAGATGATCCTATTATCTGAGATACTAGATCTAACCATAGGCATTGCTCAAATCCAAGGGAAACTCTGAATAAACAACTTAACCATATTCTAGGGTTTATCCTTGTTTGGCATAGAAGTCTCATGGTCACATGCTTGTCATGTGACTCTTCTGCTAGCAAACTGTTCATTTGTAACAGACTATGGCATATTTTATCTATTAATGGATATTTGCAAGAATTTAAGATTCTTTAAAGGAATTCAGGAATCTGTGATGACCATGCATTGAAACTAATGAGAGAGCAGATGCAGTACAAGGTCTACCAGCAGGCCTGTATGCAAGGAATTAAAAAGGACTATATTTTTTTTATAGAGTAAGCAAGGAAAATTTGAAGAGTCTTTAAAAGAATGATAATAGAAAGGTCAGCTCCCCAGTTTGCTTCATGCTATATTCCTCCTCATGGTCCTCCCCCTTTATTTTCATACCAACCTCAATATACTCTACCTTGGCCTAATCAGCCAAGATTCATAGCAACTGGCACTTAACCAGAGTATGGTACATTCATGGAGATAGATCAACAAGCAGTAATGCAAGTATACACTTGCTATCAGTGTGGAAAGCCTGGTCACATGGCAAAGGATTGCAGAGGGCAGTTTAACCCTGCAGTGCCATGATCCTTCAACAATTTTGAAAAAGGTCTGCAGAGGGCTAATCCACAAATGCAATGTACACAAGGGTCCTCTGTTATAAAGTTGCAATGTACTTCAGGGGTACTCCAGATAACTCCAGGGATACTCTGGATAACTTTGGAGTGGACAGGGCTTGGCTTCACCTTATGTGATATGCCCTTATGCTAGTACCAGATGCCCTGATTTACAGAGGGGTTGGAAATCTGGGGGTTTAGGATAGGCTGTAGGGCTTTTTCCAACAAAAGGTATGATGTTAAGTCATGGAGTAAGTTGTGAGACTTTGAGTAGGGCATAACATCAAATTGTGAGGCAGGAGAGATCTGAGGGGATTGTAATGTCATATTATGGTTAATATTCAAACTCTAGTACAAGATACAGAGTTTCAGTACTTATACCTTAGAGAGGCAGATTATCTAAGGAGGGAATGGAGATATGAAAGAAGTTGTCTTATAAGTGAAGCAGGTGCCATTGCATCCTGGATATGAATGGAGATGTCAGAGGAGACAACATTGAATAATGTCAAACTGAAACTAAATAATAACAGGGAGAAGCATGGCACAAAGAAACAGGAACAGGAAGTGAGGTCAGAGGAACTACAGAGTTGTATTGGAATGGTATGGAGTTAGCATAGGTATAGTTGGAAACAATCATTAGGTAGGAGAAGACAGAGGTAAAGGGAACTAGAAAATACACAGCTTAAAGCATGAAAGCAACTGGAGTTGCACCAGAGATATAGTGGAGTTGGCCTGTTGGCACAGGATGTGACACCTTCTCAAGGGCAATATATTCAACCAGTATGATTTTTGGAGTTTTTGGCACCTAATAAGAATGGGTGGCAAATGGCAGAACCAGTTAGTATTGAGCTGGTTTACAATATGACAGACATACAAAGATTCCAAAAAATTCCAGTGATATTATGGAAAAGTATGGAGGAAGCCCAGGCTTACTTTCAGAATATCTTTGAGATGGAGCAAAAGCAGAAGAAAAGTCAGGGAAAGGTCTAAGGGAGTCTGCAAGGCTAGTAGCAGATTTCCCAGTATGTAAACAATCTTTGTTTTCTTTCTTGTTTTGTTCTATCACTATGAAATGAAAGCAAGCTTCTTCTGTGATAGCATCTTGTTTAAGCATGGCCCTGGAAATAGAGTGCTTAATTCCATCTAAGGATACTAATGAACATTTATTTGCTATAGGAAATAAAGAAAAAAAAGATCTAGCCAAGTTATTTAACAGGAAAGAAAGAGATGAATTAGAAGTAAATGTCAAGTTTGACAGAGAAGTTCAGGGAAAGAATGGACTTAAAATGGAATCTTGCAGTCTTACCTTTGCCATCATGAATTCAGGAGTATTGGTAACTTTTATTGATCAAAAATTCATTTGGAAACATGGACTATACAAAAAAAATCTTTCAAAACCACTAACTGTTTATAATGCAGACAGAACAGAAGGAAATATAGGTAAGATAGTTTATTACATCATAATTTATATAGCTATAAAGGCAAGAAATGGAACATAGCATTAAGAAAGGATTAATGTCTATGTGTTCAGTCTGAAGACACTTGATCTGTTAATAGAATATGATTGGTTCAAATGCCATAATCCTGTTATTGATTGGGTCAAGAAGACAATTGATTTTCCCAGATATACAGAAGACTATGACACCCATTTTATTTCATGAAGGATTACTGAAGAAGAAAGTTCACAACTAAAAAAGAAGTTACCAAAGAAGTTATGGGAGTTTTTACCAGTGTTTTCCCAACACAAATCAGAGTGAATGCCTATAAGAAAATCCTGGGATCATGCAGTTGAGTTAAAAGACAACTTCATATCAAAGAAAGGTCAGATTATTCCATTATCTAATAAGAAAATAAAGGAAGTACAGGATTTTGTTGACAAAGAAATGAAAAAGGGGTATATTAGATCATTAAAATCATCCCAAACACCACCTGTATTCTTTATCAGCAAGAAAGATGAAGGAAAATGAATGGTCATTGACTACAAGTATTTAAATGAGTATATCATAAAGAATAATTATTCTTTGCCATTGATTTTTATGCTAATTGATTGGCTTAATGGTGCAAATGTGTTTACTACTCTAGATCTGCATTAGAAATATAACAATATCCAAATGAAGGAAGTCAATAAGTGGAAAGGGGCATTTATCACCCCTATAGGAGCTTTCAAGCTATTGGTAATGTATTTTGGTTTGTGCAACTCATCAAGTACATTTCAGGCCATGGTAAATAACATCTTCCATGATATGTGGAAACATGTTGTCATTTACATTGATAACATCATGATTTTCATCAAAGACAAGAATTACAATCAGCATTTGGAAATTGTTGTTGAAGTTTTAGAATATCTTTGAAATGCAACTGCTTGATGTGTTAACCTAAAACCTATATACCTATTCTTGGTGTGTGCTAACTGATCCTGAGTAGTGACTTTGAACATAGAGCCACAAGAACTAGACAAAAGAGTAGAGAATAGTAAGAGCCAAGGGACTTGTAGAACTAAAAGGTTCAAGTATACAAGACTGGAAAATCCCAGGCTTGAGCTGACCTTCTTTTATATTGCTACAGTATATGCATAGACCATGTAAATGGTGCTGGCCCTAAAGTATTATACAGTAATCCAACCAATAGCAGAAAGGAAGTGGGGATTTAAAAATACAGCAAGAAACAATGAGGCATGACAGCATAGTCTAGATTACTCTAGACTTGTGACATGTAAAGATGTGAAATGTGAAAATGTGAAAATGTGAAGAGCTACAGTGGTGAGAAGAAAGTGCCAAAAAAGTAAAAATGAAAAAGTACATTATAATAGTCTTTATGACCATGATCTATTCCTTAAACCATTAAAGTGTTACTTCACCCAAGATCAGGTGAACTATTTGGGCATGGTTGTTATGATGTCAGTATGGCCTTGAGAGGGTGCTTTGGTAATGTTGTCAGATTTGGATTGAATGGATAAAGGGCATAGGGCTTAGGGTAGCAATGCCTAAGAAGCCATAGCACTAGTTTAACCAAAGGGATAACCTATATTGCAAGGCACAAACCTAGGGAGCAATGTACAAGAGAGACAAAGTGGTTAAGGCTGGGGAGTTTTAACATAGGAACTACTTGACTACTTATACTACTTCAGAATGCACACAGACCACCCAATGGATCCAGCACAATATCTAAATAGAAAATAGAGCATAGGGTGAGGGTAAAGGGTATGACTAATGGTCATGCAGTAAAGGAGTGTGGAATGGAGAGGCTATATAAGAATGGAAGGAAAGGATTCAGGGTTAGTGAAGATTAAACCATACTCTTAGCTATGAGGCTAAGAAGATCCCATCTAGAGATCTGCCATGATTGCATCTGACTCTCATCTGGATCAAGATCAGATTCATTGGAGATTTGATTGGAAGATGACTCTGTTATCTGAGATACTAGATCCAACCATAAGCTGTGCCTGAAATCCAAGGGGAAACTCTGAATAACAACTTAACCATATCCTAGGATTTATCCTTGTTTGACATAGAAGTCTCACAGTCACATGCTTGTCATGTGACTCTTCTGCTAGTGAACTGTTCATTCATAACACTATTTCCTCTTTAAGGGTGAGACTCCAGATTGGCTTCTTTAATTAATGATTTCTTCTATCATTCTTGCAATTCATTATCAGAATATGGTCTTGCTGTCTTTTTTGAAACTCTGAAATAAATAGAGAAAGAAAAGAAAAAGTGGCATAGGCCAAGAAACTCTGAAGGTTTTGAAAATTGTGAAAAAATACTTATTCTTGATAGAAGTACTTGAACTTCTGTGTCATTCTTTATATTTGATGATATCTTCTCCTAGAAGAGGGTATTCACTACATTCACCTATCATCTCTACTATTCCCTCTTCAGATTTCATCATTCCAATAAAATATGCATTAGTATGAGCATGCAATTTTGATGTAACAATTACTTTTGTTCAGAAAAAATCAAAGAATTTTAACACTTTCTGTTCTTTGCTCTTCTTGATGTGTACTAGTATGTTTCAACTAGACTCTTGCTTCAACAATTCTCAAATCAAATAAATGACTAAGTGGCAGATTGTTGAATAAACAAGGATGGTGGAATATCTGAAAATATGATCTAGAATTTTGATAATGCAGCTTTCTTGCATTACTGCCTCTGAACTCTCTGAAATAAAACCTTTTATAGTCTTGCTAAGGACTTGATCTATTGAAGATGTTTGACCTTGATAACTTTCTAGACTCTTGCAAAGGTATGTCTGATAACTGTTAAAACCAGTTCTTTTCTAAATGAAACTGTTATATTCTATATCTCTGATCCAATTCCAACCCCATTCCAACCTGGCTTATGATTGGTCCTTGTACCTAGTAAGCTACTCTAGCCCTTTGACTCCCCTTCAGGCAACTCTGGCCCCCTGTTACCATTCCAGTCTGCCCCAGCTACACATGTATGCTTCCTGCTCCTTAGCATTATATGCTCACCTGGGCCTCTGCTCCCACTCTGCCCCATTCTGTTTTCAGTTCTATTTCAGTTCCAGTTAAGTATTACCTTAGTTCAATTTCATTATCTCTGATTGTTCTGGTATAACTCCATTACCATTTCCACTCTTAGTTACTGATACCATCATTGTTACTATTCCTGTTCCATTCCTATTCCTTGCTTCCCCTTGTTTCATTCTGTCACCCTTTAGTTTCAGTCTGACATGATTGGACATTGTCTTCCCTGACATCTCCATTTGTTTCTTAGATATTTAGACATCTGCTTTGCTTCTGAGTTTGTACCTGTCTCATTTTGCTACACTTCTAGATAGTTCTGCCTTTCTGAGGTATAAGTACTATAGTTTTGTATCTTGTACCTCAGTATAAATATTGACAGAAACATTCTCTTGTCATTGTCTTCACTCTGATCAAGTCTTTGGGCTTACTCTAACTCTCCAGGTTACTTTAGAGTTTTCAGCATTAAAGTCATTATGGCTTAATATTGACTTGGGATGAGTGATAGCTTTACTGTTGTTACTATCCCAATCTAACCTGAGTCCCTGACTCACTCCAACCCTCTGGCCCTGCTGGAGATTATGACCAGCCTATTGGCTATCTTCTATAAGTCTTGATGACTTCACTTCTTAAAACTGGACTTGACACTCTTTATCTTGTCCATCTCTTTTGTTGAGCCCTGAGCAAGCTCTCCTCTGCTATTTCTGGCCTGCCACACATCAGGACACCAAGGCTATGCAAGGGCACTGAAGCCAAGTCCTGTTTGATGAAGAACCTGCTACTTGACTACTTAACCATTTTCAGAAATCTCCAGAAATCTCTGGAGACCTCCGGAGCTCACATCCCTTTCCAATGAACTCTAACCTAGTAGTAGTAGTAGTAGCAGTATTTGGATTTTGATGATCTGTTACCTTAGTATGAATATCAACATAAACACCCCCTTGTCTTTATCCTTACTCTGCTTAAGCCCTTGAGCTCACTCTGACCCTCTGGGTTACTCTGGAGAATCTCCAGAACCAAGTGACATCCTTGAAGGAGTTGTAAGGCCCCACCTTCATGACTAGGCTTGACTCTCCTCATTCTGCCTGTTCTTCCTGTTGAGCACCAAGACAGTCCTCTTTTTCACCTCTGACATTTATGTAAATTGGAACACTGGAAAGTGCAAGGGTGTACCACATAAGGTGAAGCTGAGTTCTGTTTGATCAATGAAACCCTTCCTAGATTTCTCCAGAGCCCTCCAGAGTTATGACCTTCCTTCAGCATCAAGGGTTTTATTTAGAAAAGAACTGGTTTTAAAAGTATATTTATACTAATATAAGTTTTAACAGAAATCCTTGACACTGAAGGAAGGTCATAACTCCAGAGGGCTTCAGAGGGCTCCAGAGGAATCTAGGAAGGGTTTCATTAATTGAATAGAACTTGGCTTCATTTTATGTGGTACACCCTTGTACTTTCTAATGTCCCAATTTACATAGATGTTGGAGGTAGAAAAGAGGACTGTCTTAGTGCTCAACAGGAGGGACAGGCAGGACAAGGAGAGTCAAGTCTAGTCATGGGGGTGGGATCTTATGACTCCTTCAAGGATGTTGCTTGGTTCCAGAGGTTCTCTGGAGTAACCCAGAGGGTTAGAGTGAGCTCAAGGGCTCAAGCAGAGTGAGGACAAAGACAAGGGGGTGTTTATGTTGATATTTCTACTGAGATACAAGATACAAAACTACAGTACTTATACCTCAGAGAGGCAGAACTATCTAGGAGTGTAGCAAAATAAGACAGGTGCAAACTCAGAAGCAAAGCAGATATCTAAATATCTAAGAAACAAATGGAGATGTCAGGGAAGACAATGTCCAATCATGTTAGACTGAAACTGAAGGGTGACAGGATGAAACTAGGGGAAGCAAGGAACAGGAACAGAACAGGAATAGTGACAATAATGGTAATGGTAATGGAGCAGAGATAGACTGAAAACAGAATAGGGTGGAGCAGAAGTGAAGGGCCAGGGGAGCATATATCAACAGAGGGGTGGGAAGCATACATGTGTAGCTAGTGTGGACTGGAATGGTGACAGAGGGTTGGAGTTGCCTGGAGGGGAGTTAGAGGGCTAGAATAGCTTACTAGGTACAAGGACCAATCATAAGCTGGGTCAGAATGGGGTTGGAATTGGGTTGGAGGTACAGGATATAACAATAACCTTCTGACTTTTTATACTTGCTCAAGTACTATCTTGATTGATTCTTGACAACTTTCATCACAGAGGTGCATTCAATTATCTTCTAACTTTTTCCACTTGTGATTACTTGCTTATCTTTTTTAGATCTGTATTTGTAGTTTGCAGTCTTTGTGGACTAAGAGTTTCTTAGGAGAATCCATAACACCAAAACAGTTTCAAGTCATGCTTAGGACTCTTGTGACTTGAATACTAAATATATTAGTTACTCACCTAGATGACTAACTGCTCCCATATGGAGACTAACTGCATCATCATTAGCTTTCACTTACTTAACTTTTCTTCTTGTCTAAACTCTGAAATAATTAGGTTAAGGACATCTCAGTCCAATTTTTTTGTTTACTTTCTCTTCTCCTTTCTCAATATCTTCAGATTACAATCCAGTTTCTGGGTATTGAGAGGGCCATTGAAACTACTTGCATCTGCTTTGTTGCCTTCAACAGATAGCTTCACAGATAAATGGTCTCTTCTTTTCAATGTAAATCTTCTCACTTTTTTATCTTCCCAAGATTGAATCCAAGATTGTGAATCAAGATTCTTGACAAAATAATCATTAGCTTTCCTTGTTGAATACTTCTTTACTCTTTGATGCATGATATACAATGCACAAAAACTATGGCACTGTGAATCTTCTTCAACTTGTACTTTGCTGACTTCCTTCCTGGATTTACTTTTGATAATGCAGATGTAGAACTGCCTCTGAAATAGTTTTAAATCATTTTAAATTCTTGCAAACTTCTTGCAATCACTTTCTACTCAGAGATAAATCTCCTTTCATCTGGCAATGCTCATTCAACTCTGAATTTGACTTTCTTTAAATCTACTTCTTTTCATGTCCACAGATAAACCACTTCTCTTCATGTCCATGGCTGAATACTTGTCTTCCTTATGCTTGACTATTTTCTTCATCAAGCAATCTCTGAATAGCATAACCAAGCATTGGAACTTTTTCATTATCATTCCCTCTTCAGGGGTGTCTTCTAGCAAATAGACTTTTCTTGACAATCTTTATTTGGTTGAACAATGGACTAAATTACCTGAACTTCCTGCTAGAAAATCTCTTGACTACTGTTCTTCCACTCAATCTTGCTTCTCTGATTTCCTGTGAATCAAAACTTTCAAACTTGAAGAGTAAACCATCAAATATCCTTTCTATCTCCAAAACTCAGAAATCCATTCTATCTTGACAAAATAGTCATTATCATTGATCTTCTTCAAGTCTTCTGAATTCTTTTCCACAGTACTTGAATGCTTATTTCCACTTTCTACTTGTGAAGCATTGCTCAACACTTTTGTCTGTATACTTCAAGACTTGCTTTTTTATTTCAGCTACTTTCTTTCTACTTATCAAGGCCCTACATATGACCTTAACTTTCATCTGATTTCACTTACTCAAAGACTCTGATAGTTTTATGTCATCTCAGATCTATATAGTTTATAGTTATTATGGACTCTTCTTGATCTAGTACCAAGTGTTAATGTCTTGACTTTAATCAGAGTAAATCTTCACATATCCTCCAGGCTAGCTAGATGTCTTTACCTGTCATGATTATCAATCTTCCTTTCTAGTCTTGATATCTAATTCCAAATCTGATTCTTCATTTATAGACATTGCAGTCTGTTTAACCTAAAACTCTTCTTGAATAGATTGTTCTTAGTTCTGTTTCAATTCTTTCTCACTCAAGGCTTCTTTGATCAACTTCATTGAACTTGAAACATCCCTTAGGCATTGAAATTCTTCTGAGGCCTGAAGGCACTCTTATCTGATCTGATCTTATCTTGGTTGTAGCTTTTATCTTAGAGCCACAGAACTAGGCAAAAAGAATAGCAATAGATAAGGCAAGGACTTGTAAAAGCAAAAGCTCAAGTGCATAAGACTGGGAGAATCCCAGCTTGTACCCTAGCCTTTATATATTGTACAAAGATGTACACAGATCAAGTAAACTAGGCTGGCCCTAAAGTATAGTACAGTAAGCCAACCAATGGCAATAACACATCAAGAACCCTAGCAGTAACATGTGTTAAACATAAGTTATGACCTTATGGTCTAGATCATTCTAGACTTGTGAAGAGTGAACATAGTGTCAGAATTGCGAAAAATGTAATAAAATTATAACAGAACTTTCTTTTCTTCAATCTGAGTCTTTGGTCTCCTGGTACCAGCTTAATGATACTGGCAAATGAAATTTGATCTTCAAACATTCCTAGATGTGAATGCTCAAAGTCTAAAATGAACAGTATTGTTTTGCTTTACTTTTCACTGAAGTTACTTTTTTGAGTTGTCAGTTTAACAATAGACTTCTAGTTGGTTGATATTTTTCAACTTGTTTTATCCTACCAGAGAACTTCCCAGAGGTTTCCTGATTTCCTGTGTTCTGAATATATAATGTAGAGGGTTTACAGCAAGTATTCACAACTGTATGATTCAATATTTTCTCTAGAGCTTCTAGTTTGCAATTAAGCCTTCTGCTTTCAGTACTTTGTCTACATAGTTGAAACAAATGATAATAGTCTATAACAATAATGTTTTATAATGGTTTGACAATATTGATTTTGATGTTCAGTAACAAGGGTTATATGATACCCATAAACAGTGGCAAGAGAGGATGGGCACTAGATGATACTCAGATGTGAACTACAGTAGCCAATAGACTTGTATTCATGTGAAAGTGTTCCAAGATGTCCCCTAGAACTAAAAGAATAGACAGTTTTGAGATATATCTAGATCCTAACAATATTAGATACATCAAAGTGTTTTACCAAGTCACTTAGCTTCTTAACAACCCTAGATGTGGTCAAAACCTTTTAAGGACTTGCTTAGGTCCTGATGTCAATGTTGTTATTAGTAATAACTGTGAGTAAAAGAGGGTGGTTTCAGTTTGCTAAGCAGTATAGATTCTTTTCTCATCAATGTACTTCTGCACTGTCATAAGTGGGCTTGAAGTCTAAACAAACACTTACACCCAGTCAAGTAAGGGCAAGCCTTAATCAAGTGTTATGGTATTGGTCTCTGAATGACTAGTTCTAACTCTAACAATGTTGGTATGGCCTTGAGGGGGTGCTTTAGTAATGTTGTTGGATTTGAATTGAATGGATAGAGGACATAGGGCTCAGGGTAGCAATGCCTGAGGAGCCATAGCTGTCACATCCCATGCCAACAGGTCAACTCCACTATGTCTTCAATGCAACTCCAGTTGCTTTTATGCTTTAAGCTGCATGCTTCCTAGTTCCCTTTACCTCTGTCTTTTCCTATCTAATGATTGATTACAACTTTACCTATGCTAACTCTGTACCATTCCGATATAACTCTGTTGTTCCTCTGACCCCACTTTCTGTTCCTGTTTCTTTGTGCC